>ADNK01002711.1:0-12500 GCA_000320545.1 Bigelowiella natans CCMP2755 | reverse complement strand
ATACCTGTTTCGCCACAACAACAACAACAACAACAAACAACAACAACGTAAGCATGGCCAGTTATCGTAATATTTCTCCCTTGTTGCGCCTCGCTGATGCCACCACGACTATCACCATCACCATGATTATTAACCCTATCATCACTGGTGTTGTGTGTGTTGTCGCTTTCTTGAAGTCGAACAGTGTGTTGAGCAGCACTACACCATCATCAGCGGGGTTGGTTCTTCATTGTGCATGGCTGGTTCCGTACCGGGATCTTCAGATTGCGAGAGAGCGTGGAGACGATGCGCATCACAAGCCCATGGTCCTCCTGCGTATATATATATATATATATATATATATATATTATATACGCGCGCGCGCACACGCGCACCCACGCACACACGCGTGCGGAATATTTATTTATAATATAAACATATCGTCGCTGGCACCACAGCTCACCTTTCCTAACAGATATGAGCCGAAATGCCCGCTGTAGGCAATGCGTTGCGGACAGCCTGACCAGGTGAAAATATGTCCGGTTTCACTTAACGGCGGTGAGGACTCATCACGAACACGGCTAGGAAATGGCACTCGGGGCATGGCTAATGGCTTTGCATCCGTGATTACACTGTTAGAGCTTTTCGCTGCTGCTGCTGCTGCTGCTGCAGCGTATGAACCTAGGTTGAGGTCGACTGCGTCCACTTTGTCCTCAACCATGCGGCACGCCTTCAGCATCACCTTGCAGGAGGTGTGTAGCAACAACTTATAGTGTTAGTGTGGGCGAAGGCCGCGCAGAGCATTTACATAATGGTGGAATACAAAACAGTTCTTTGCATCCTTGATTTAGTGGGGCGCGTGTGTCGCGGGGAAAGATCATCAGTGCCTTTGCTGCATTTGTCGCTGTTGGTTGCAAGAATTGCGAATGCGGAATTGTTTTTGCTGGAACGATCTACCTCCCCCCCCCCCCCCCATTTTTGCCTGAATACCTCGGGATCGTTGCCGCAAAAATGCGCGACGAGAGGCCTGTCCTCAGGGTGGGTGTGGAACATCTGCGAAGTAGGAGTCATCGACGCACAGTACACTCAGTATTACGCTCCGGACAATAATAAAAGTAGGAGAACACTGAAGCGCATTCTGGCGTTTGATATAACAAATGCCAGATCTGGTGGGCCAAACCCTGTTCGCGCGTGATTAGCAGGTGTAGTGTAAATTACTTGTATCACTCACAATGTGCAGTTGTTCTCTCACCTCCTCCCTGTACTTCGCATCGGCGGCGAACTTAGAAGAGTACATCATTGGCGTGTAGCACAAATCGACGCCATACCTGCTCATACGCAACCCAACATCGACGCAGAAGAAGCAACAGACAGGGCACGCGAAATTCATCAATACGCTACGAGTTGAACATGTTCTCCAAACACACACACACACACACACACACACACACACACAACCAAAGTCACGCACGCCTCGTGAGTCAACACCGTCGCTGCATGCGCTAGGGATATCGAAATGGGTTGTGTTTGGGAGGGAAAGAAGGGAGGGGGGGGGAGAGGGAAGGCTTGAGTAGAATACTGAAGGAGGAATGGCGAAATAATAGACACAGAAGGGACATGTAAGACTGCTGCAATTGTGATGAAGAAGGGACCTTCTACATAGCATACGGAAAGCGAGCTCCGAGCCTCCCACCTAATTACCCATGATTTCGAATGGACATGTCATATTGACGCGGGAATGTATGTATATGTAGCTGTTTTCTTGCGGTACCATCGGCGCGAGGATTCGTCTGTGGGGGGGTAAGGCCGACGAGTTGGAGGACGAGGAAGAGGAGGGCCCTTTGCCTTTTTCCCCCTCCACGGTCATATCTCTGTGGCTCTTTTTCAACTTCTTATTTCTCTTCTTCTTCGTCTTGCTGCTAGGCTTTCCTCCTCCCTCTTCCCCCATGTTATCGAATTCCTGAGCACGTTTGCGCTTCTCCCTTTTCAATTTCCTCTTCTGGGTGTGGCCGTTGACATCGCTGCCCCCCCCGCCTTCGCCGGCATTGGTGTGTCCACCGGTTCCCGCTTCGCTCTCTTCCTTTCGCGCTTGCTTCTTTCCCTGAAAGAAGAACATTTGTCGAATGGCGGTACATCACATAACAGCTCGTCAGATTACATTCGTATGTGTCCATCATGATCATCACCTTCACAATGCGAATTCGATCTCTTAGCTTCTTCCAGGTCTTCCTAAGAGCTTTATTCCCCGGTTCAGCCTTAGACCGCTCGCGTGCCTCTTTACACGCGCTTCGGAGTTCCTTTAATTTCTTCCCCATTCTTTATCAAAGCTGAGCCGACGGCTCGTAGCACAGCGGAAGCGCAGCGCAAAAGCTGGGTATAGCAGGAGTCGATAAGATACGTTTTATATCGATAAAACATCTATTTTACGATATATTTTTTTCCTCTAATCTTGCCAGATCCGCTTCAGGCTAGGGCTCGCTTCGTCGCAGTTAATCCTATTGATTTAGGATATTCCTAGGGGAGAAATTAAGCAGCTGCAAGCCAGCCTGTTGCAAGTCGAACTTGCACTGGTAACTAAAGAGCGTTGTCGTAGCTAAAAAACACAATGCATTTTAATCTATCTGTAGTTATTTCGGTACGACATGAATGTATCCTTGTCGCAAGGAAACATAACACATTACGACGAATGGCTCCCCACGAGAGCCCTGCTTGCGCAGTCGCCCCTCGGATCGTCGCGCACAATGTTCAAGTTGTGCACTTCTGGTCAGTATTTATTCGGGGGAAATGTGGGTTTTTTTTACCAAGCCGGAAGTTGGGAATACCCTGCTCCTCGCATTCCTCCTCTGCGTCCAAGAAGACTCATTTGTTGTGTAAATTTAGTCGAATCCTGATATCCATAATCGCTGGGTCAGCGTGTGGAATAATCGGTTACACAGGAATTAGAGGTAAATTTTCACAAAATTTTCCCATACCCTTGTAGTTTTTCTCTCGTTTATTCCAAAGATCAATCTCACCCACTGCACGCTCTTGTGAATGAGTAGGGTTCATGTTCTTCGCCCTTTCATGGATATGTACATCGGCCATGTTCTACTCAAGAACAGGTGCGTTCAGATTAATCAAACGCGTATATATTTTAACTCTCTGTGGAGGGTGGTATATTTACTCATGACGCTACGTTCTGTGGTTGCAGGATCGAAAGTGGAAGACTTCTTCCAGTCTCCATGGATTCTGGTAAGTGTGATTACCCAACAAAATTACAGCACCCTCGTTGTTATAGCTTCAGTATACAGACGACACGGCCATCTTTGGTCTTCACATTTACGGGGTTGATTTTGTCTCATATCCTTTCCAGATAACTCACGACCTATTCCAGGGAGCGATGAGTTTCATCTTATTCTGGACGTTATGCTACGATATTGTTCATATTTACTAGTATTTCTTCCCTCAACGCTTCGATGGAGAAACTCAGAGAAAGAGACGATGTGTGTGGATAAAAGTCTTCATAGTTTCTCGATCCATTATCTATCTGGGTTCATTTGTGCAAATCGTGGCTTAGTGTTGGTGGCTTAGATTTAGTGCCGAGGCTAGCAATGTAGTGGACATTAGCTGCTGCGTCAACGATCTTGCATATGCGTCTACAGAAACAACCGTTGCTGACTTACTGATTTATAGTTATTACATTTACTACTAGATTCCTTGACAGGTTTGATCAAATCATGAGCAATCACGCGAGATTGTGCAATTTAATGTCTTGGCCACGTAGCGTCACATGTGCGTGCGATGCAAATAACGTGAGCTATTGAAACGTACACAGCCAAGTAGAGCCTCGTTTCGAACATTTGTCACATTTGTTCGAGCATCAAGATGCCAGTCTGCTGGCTTTCCATCAACAAAACACCTTGTTTCACTTGCGGCATTCTAGCGTTGCTCATTGCTTGCGATGAGCTGTCAGCGCAGCTCGATGAGGGCTAGAGGGAGCACTCAGTGCACATGTGATTTAATTGAATTCGTGCAGACTGTCACCACCACTTCGTCGCGAATGCAACACAGATTTTGCCATGATCAGAAGAGCGCAGCCTGATCGACGACGATGAGGGAGCACTCACCACACGCATGATTCAATGAAGTTCGTGCAGGCTGTCGCCATTTCATCACGAATGTGACACGGATTTTGCCATGATCAGAAGTCACAAGCATCTTGGGCTCAAGCTGCGTTTGTGCACAATCTCTCTCTCACCCCACGTGTCCAGGTGCGTTGGCTGTGTCCACTCGCCACTGCACGCTTGTCGCCGAGAGATGGCCGACTTGCAAGCTTGTCGTCAGAACTCATGTCAGACACAGATTGGCTGTCATGAATGCAATTTTGCAGGAAGAGCGTGCAGTTGGTGAGATTGATCTTGTGACAATCTTCGAAGCAAACGAAAGAAAAACTGCACAAGTGTGAAGAAAGTCCATCAGTCTAGCAGCGTGAAAATTCACCTCCAATGCCTGCATTGTCACACTTTAGCACTAGCTGGCGGTCGATGTGCTGAGTCGCGCACCCCTCTGATGGCAGTCTTCGCCCATACGTGTCCAAAAATTGTGTTCACAGCTACATCCAGAAGGGCCGTTGCATGGTCTTGGATCGCCTGGGCGGGGGCCAGTGCGATGTTCCTTCGATGTTTTTTGGTCACCACATATTAGAGAATTTGGACTTGTCGCAGGTATAAAACGGCATACGATGTCGCAAAAATCGGAATTTTCGATCGAAACACGAGCGTACTCGCCTGCCACACGATGAGAGCAGCTCGGGCCATGGCGTTTACCCTGCCCCGGAAGGCTAAGGGCATTGTGCGAGGGGGGATTTCGTCTTCAGTACGACAGTTTCAATATCTAGCTCTTCCAAAGGGGCGCTCCAGCACTGCGAACGCGGATCCGTGTCTGAAAAGGTGTGGGGGTGGGTATATTTCAACGGGTGGGGTGGGTCTATACGTGTGTTTAGCATTGAAAGTGATGGAGATATGTTTCTCTGAATAATCAGGTGGAGCTCGTCGGACACGTCTGAGACGAAGAAAAAGAGCGGCGGTGGGGGGGGGCTGTGGACGAGGCTTGCGAAGTGGCTGGAGGGCCCTGATGAGATTAGAGTTGAGCGAGCCAAGAAGATTCTTGACTCAATCGAGGGACAGGTCACGATGACAATATATATATATATATATATATATATATATATATATATATATATATATGACAATATGTTCACATCTATCCACCTCCCCCAACCCCATTTCATCCATCGAAGAGATAACCACCGACGACTCAACCCGAAGGTTTTTGATGGCCATTGCCCCCTTGATGCGATTTGCTGCTGTCACGGCTGCCCTGTCGGCCGTCGACTCATTCCCACGTATCGTCTCCACCGTCCTCTACTCACGAGCTAAATCAGCTCTTTCTGCCCCTCCTTCTGCCCTCCATCTCACCCAGGCGAGGCTGGATTTCAGCAGTACCTGCGGGTTGGATCAGGGGAAGTTTCGCCACCAGTTCGCTCTGGAGATGCTGCACCTCTGGATTCTCAAGCTTAACCTTGTCGCTGCTGACAAAACCGAAGGTCTGCGCACACATGCACAGCAGCAGCACCCGCGCATAGGTAGCCGTCTCATATTAGGCTTTTTTCTCTCCCTCTCCCTCTCTCCTCCTCTCTCTCTCTCTCTCTCTCTCTCTCTCTCTTTCTCTCGCCACCCCCTCTCTCAAAGGTGCTAAGCTCTTCGCCGAGATATGCGAGCAGGTGAGCACTTTGCGGGATAAATAACGATGGAAGCTGGGGAGAATCCACATGTTTACAACAACCATTGCTGTCCAATTTCAGGTGTGGGCTCGCACCGAGCCACGTCTCTACAAGGAGGGAGTGCTCTCGCTTATGCTTTCCAAGTAAGATTCCACGTATACTGTATCGTCATCGGAATTTCGTCTAGAGCGGTGCGGCGGCGAGCGCCACGAGTTGATGCGGACGTTGAACGCCAACCAGTGTGTTCTCTCTGAGCATTGGGATATTGATGAGGAGGAGGATTATTGTGATAATGATAACGATGATATATATAATATGTATATAATATCTGCCCATCGTCCGTCACATTCATTCCGAATTCCTTGCGCGGCGGCGGCGTTGAGTACAATGGGAGGAAGGAATCATGCAGTCGCGATATGCTTATATCCACAGCAGTTGCCGTACTCTATCACCAGCTTGCGAGCCTTTCACACATCCCACGAGGGAGACTGTTTGCGTTTATCTGACATGTTTGTTTTACGTTCTTGGCGTGGTTTTTCCCCCTCCTCTCCCCCCCCACCCCCTTCTCTCTCTCTCTCTCTCTCTCTCTCTCTCTCTCTCTTTCTTCCTGCACTCTCCGCTTCAGAAACTTAAAAGAGGTGCAGCAGTGGACGTTCGGCTCAATGACAGCATATGATAAGGCCGTCGTAGCCCTGCAGAATGATGACTCAGACGCGGTCGGTGTTATATAATCACTACACAGCTTCATTTTATTCATATTACGTGCAGCTTGATCTTTTGAAGGAATAGAAGAGAGCGGCATGTGGTGAAGATGTGCTGTTTGCAGGAGCTCATTGGTGCGTTGTGGAGGAACGTCTTTGATTGTGAGCAGGACGCGAAGCCCGAACACGTGGCCACGCTAGGTACAGAAGCGAGTTGTGTTTGCCTCATTATGACGATGCGTCAGGTGTAACGATATATATATATATATATATATATATATATATATAAATTTTTATAATGTCTTTTAAAATATATGCGTATTGATGCATACAGCTGACTACGCTCTAGACCAAATCGAGGGGCTTCAGCAGACTGACGTGGTGATATTTTCCACATATTTCCATACCATGCAGCAGCAGCAGCAGCAGCAGCAGCAGCAGCAGATGAGTTGACTCGCTCACCCCTTGAGAGATATATTAGAACGATAGCGTTTGGTGAGGGGATAGTCTTAATTACATCATTCGGTAGTTAACAGCAATAGTCGGGGTTTTAGTTGTACAACGCTGAAACAGATCCACACAAGCGCGCGCACACACACACACACAAACACACACATTAATATTGTATATATATATATATATATATATATAGAGAGAGAGAGAGAGAGAGAGAGAGAGAGCAATTGATATGTTTTAATTTATAATAAACGCTAGGATGAGATGTTCACGGGGCGTATAGGATGGATCCCTCCACCCACCACTCTCTCAAGGACACAAGAAGATGTACGATAATGCGAACAAACCATGCACCGAAGCGTCTCACAACATACTGCCAAACTCGATTCTAGACACCGTCAGTGATCGTGGTCTCAACTTGGCTATGCTCTAGAATGATGCTGTAATTTCTTCTGTAATCTGCCCGTGGTACGAGTAGAATGTCACGTGTTTGTGTGTTTGGCTCTCTCTCTCTCTCTCTCTCTCTCTCTCTCTCTGTGTGTGTGTGTGTGTGTGTGTGCGTGGTTTCAAATGGTGTATTTTTTAGCTCGATCTGAGCCAATACGGGACTCCGGTTGTCGTTCCCGGAAAGGTACGAATGGGCGAAATCACTGCTTAATGATGCAATGCCGAAGAAGCAGCAAATCCCTGTTGTGGTGAGCCTTGCTATTGAGCTCAAAAGCGATTGAATGGAACGCACCGGCGACGATTTTTGTCCTGCGGCACGTCTATTTGTCGAACCGGGTCGGGGACAAAAATCATCGGCGTTCTGACTTGCGGAAACAGGCATATCGTGGGAAGAGAATCCCGTGAACGGACAAACACGCGCGCACACGCCACACACAAACACGCACACACACACACACACACACACACACACACACTCACACACTTGCATTTGTTCTCAGGAATCCAAAGTCATAGAATTCCGATGGAGCAGCCAGTACCCAATTGTGCGGTGAGACCAGTAGAGATGTTCGAAGAACCACAGCGGCTGGGATAAGCGTGTGCAAGATGAACGCGTCCTATGCAGCTACTGCACGAGCTCGTACATACGTTTGGAGCATTCTTGTAAGACGGATGTAATCAATCAATTGAATTGTTCAATGGTCATCCCTATGTAGCTTCAAGCGCATTCTTGTGTACGTAGCGCATTGTGTGTTTGGGTTAATTTTTGCTAATACAATATAACAATTACTGCATTCTAGCATTCACTTGTTATTCATGCTTCATATCACCGTTTGGTCATGTCGAAATTGTCAGTTGCGGAGACATTGATTATAGCCATGCCAATAACCGCTCACTCGCTGTTGGCTGCGCCACAGCATTTAATTGCCAGCATAAATCTACACATTGCGATATTTAAAAAAATCTCATGCAGAAAATCATATGCGTGCGCATGTGCACATATACGAACGCATTATCCTTCACGGTTGAGGACAGTCTTTATAGCCTTACTGTTGGAAGTCTTGCTACAATGCATGCTAGTAGTGCCTATTAACCGTGCCAACGATGATCGAAGATGAAGCGGTGCAAGCCGCAATGATAGCGTAGCCAAGTCTATCGTACGTGTTGAATAGTAGCTTATGAAGGCTTATAGCTGCTGAAGGCGTACACCCTAGCGCCTTCCGCGTGTAAAAGTATATTATACGAGATGCGTTCTTACCACGCGCGGAAACGTTCTGTGTTGGTGTGGATCACATAAAAGGCGAGCTCGTATCTGACACACTGTCAGACGAAACTAATCCAAAACCGTCGAGGATTGTGTTCGGCCCGATTAATTTTCCTTTTTTTCTCTTTATCTTTTCCTAGTGCTCATGCTGGCCGCCGGCACCCCAAGTGTGTAGGAGCTGACCCCCTGCGAAAATTGTTCCGAAAGCTACGCCGGCACTTATTGCGTGCGGTCGGAGGGCTGTCCAGCCCATCTGTCGCATTCTGGGATTCACCAATGCGCTAGCTGCCACGACAGTCGAACCTACGAAAAATCCCTTTGGGAGGGAGGTGGAATAAAGACAATGAGCATTGCCTAGGACGCCCGATAAATAGCGGGTGTACCATTCCGAAGCCCATGCTTGCTGCGAAGGCTTTTTGAGTAAATTGGCCGCCTTTGTTCGCTTGGTAAAGAGATTCGTCGTAGTACAATCTCCTTTCGGTTACCTCAGTAGACGCTGGAAATAGATGGATTTTACATGACAAGCGATACAAATTTAAGAAGCCAGTTATTTCTTACTTTGCGGTGTTGCGTCGTAGGTTTCCGACTGCGGTTCATCATCATAGGTATTTTTGGAGTCTTCCACATTTGTGTTATAGACGAGAGGGATGTCCTTGAACTCGGTCTTCTTTCCGAAGGGCCACCAGGACATGAGGGCTTCGAGGGGGGAAGGACGCACGCCCTACTTCTCTGGTTGGTCGAAAAGGTTTTCAGATTAGTGCTTAACGAGAAAAGACAGATAAATCCAAAGAATGACCTACTTTATAGATATTACGACTTGTATTATAACTCAATTTTGCATAGTTTAGCCCGTCGTAAGGTTCAGATTGCAAAGCTTCATCCAACTTATCAGATTCCGCTGTGCGACAAGCTCGAGGTTCCGAGATTTACTATTCCGAAAGTTTTAGTATATCTCCGTATTAATTATTGTCTAGGTAGAGCTACACCAAACACGCAACTGTTAACCCAATTCGACGTGCGGATAGCATTCTGTTGGAGATCTTTTTATATTCCCAGTGCAAATAGTTGCCTAATATAATCAGAATACACTCGTATTTTGGTTTCATACGTATGTCGCTCCTAAAGAATACAGGGCATTTTCTAAAATCTCAAAAGGGTTTTGAGGAAGGACCAGATTCCGCCCCTGCCTCGCACGCCAATGGCTTCCAAAACTGCATTGATTCCCAAAGCTTCACTGATTGCGGGGGAATTCGTAGGCCCCGGAATTGTTACGTTTGCGTACCTGAGTGTGTACTATGGCTTCCTTTTGAACGCCGCCTTCACAAAGCGGGTTCTGGAGCGCCGTTACAAGGCCGAGGACAAGAAATTCGATAGGTGAGATCAAATTTGGCTTACTAGATGCTCTCCACCACCCTCCCAACCTGTTGGGTTTTGCCAGGTATTTTGGCCAAGACCGTGTCATGCTGAGGGCTGATAGGATCCATCTGAACACGCTAGAGCACATGGTTCCCTTCCTCGGGATGATGTGGCTTCATGCCGTCTTTGTGGACGTGCGCTCCGCAACCCTTGCCGGATCCATCGGAACGATCGCGAGGGCACTTTACCCATTTTTTCTCGGATCTCGAAAGAAGGGCTTAGGATTCATCAACTCTAAGGTCTTTTGTTGAGCAAATATGTTGGAAATTTCTCCTTGTAGTACAGTAGTAGTAGTAGAAGTAGTAGTCGTGTCTGTTGTTTTGAGGGCTTGGATGATGTCTTCTTTTGTCATTCGTTGTCGTGGCAGTTCTAGCTAGCTAGTCACAAATAGCATACACCTGTTTGTATAATAACCTGCAGAGTTTGCGATACAACTTTGCGTGCGTATGAGCATCATCAACTCACGTATGATTTCGACCTCACACATGCAGATCGTGTTCATTTCTACAATGCCTCAGTATTTGAGTTTGCTGTATCTGGCACAAGGAGTAGCACGGAGCTTTATCAAATCATTGTACTGATCGACAGAGTCATATACGGAACGCCGACGAATCGACGCTAATCTATTGCGCATCATCACATTGCAGCTGTCACATGTCTATCGTAAGAGTGACGCCTCCCAAAACAATGATAGCCGCTTCCAAATGAATGGTATCTCTTTAATCTGCTTAGTGTGCTAACGCCTCTATTATTAGACTCGAATCAACATTCTTATGCTTCTTACATATGATCGACCCATGGACAACGCTAGAACGTGCAATTATGCGATCGTAGCCCGCAAGCTAGCATGTATATAGCCATAAAGGCTCTATAGCGTACAGCCTATCAGCACATATGTTATCCACTACACATGTGGTCGTACGCTATATAGCCATAAAGGCTCTATATATGCAAGGCAAGCAAGCCACTCTAGCACTATTGAGCACGCATTGTTGCGTGTCGCTACAACGGCAACGCTAGAACGCTACATCGCACATGTCCACACCGCATTGCATCCGCGCGATAATAAGGAGCCTCTCTAGTTTTAATTACGAGTTATGCAATCTACGCAAACAATGCACATGCAGGCATCATGTATGAAGCCCTGGGACTACTGAAATCTAGAAATAGCCAAGTCACCAATTACCGGCACGCACTTCAGCTCTACAGCTTTGAACATGACGCCAGTCGAGCCCCAATAAAAATAACTTATTCTATTCATTCGCTGGCAAAGGCAACAGAGGTCCAAGCACATACTCGGCTATGCAGCTTCTCGCTTTCACAGACCCGACGATGACATCAAGCAGGATGGACAACATCTCTAATCGCCGGTACCACGCTGCTAGTGTTGGAGGTGTACTCAGCCGGCCTTCACCCCCAGAATACCAGTTACCGGCCAAGGGCTGGAAGCTTGCTAAATATTTTCGTTTCATACACATCGGGAGGTGAAGATGAGTGAACGCACTGAGAAGTTGGATTGGCGCACTTAGCTGCCCAACTCACAGAAGAAAGGGGAGCAGGATATATTACTTTTTTAGGTTTTTTTTTTTAAATAAATCTATGTGTCGTTCGGTGCGAATCTGGTAATCTTTTCTCCATGCTTTTGTGGCCAAACTACCCCACCCCTCTCTCCTTACAAATGCATCCCTATCTTTATGTGTTCCGCCATTACTCGTGGCTGGAGCGCCGCCCTCCCCCCCCTCTTGCTTCTCGGTGAGAAAGGTGAAAGGAAGAGTGGGGGCGTCTGGCTTCTGAGACGCTGTCAGTTGGAGGTGGAGGTGCGGTCTTGGGCAGAAACTGAGCAGCGAAAAGCCGAAGAAAACAGCCAAAAAAAAAAATAGCGCAAATGTAAGAGAAACCGTAGAGGGGAAGGGAGAGGAACAGGAGAAGGACCGAAGGATCCCAAAACATCGAAACAGCAGCAGCAAAGTAGACTTTTCACACATCACAAACACAAAATGCTATCATTCCATCCCCCCCCCCCCCCCCCCCTCGAGCTTTGTCCCCTCTATGCCCCGAAAAACCACAGCAAGAAGAAGAACAACAGCAACAACAACGGCTACAACGGCTACAACTACTGCTACGACTATTACCACTGCCACCACTTCTACAATGTCCACCATATCTCACTACTAATCTCTTCCACCATCAGGCTGATTCGGATCGCTACTACTACTACTACTACTACTACTGCGACTTCTACTACTACTACCCAACATCTCCAAATTCGCAAAAAATCTGCCCGGCCTTGACAACGTCGCCCGGCCGCACACGAAACGAAGAACAGCGTATATGGACCAAATCAAGGAGAGCCCGGTCCTATCAAGCGGTTGACAAAATTATTCAACATCCGCGAGGAAGGAGGGGGGGGGGGGGGGGGGGGATCAAAGGCGAAATGAATCTACCTCAAGAACGAGCGATATCGAGTTCCATTGCT
>ADNK01002713.1:0-10403 GCA_000320545.1 Bigelowiella natans CCMP2755 | reverse complement strand
AGGATGTTTCCGGCGTGGACCGAGGCGGATTTGAGGGAAGAGGCTGAGGAGATGTGGGAGGTGGAAGCAAAGCGCGATTGTGTGTTTGTGTGCGTGCGTGTTGGTTTAGATAAATAGCAGTATTGTTGTATTTGAGCCATACTCTCCGATAACAAAGAAAATCAACATGTGTAAACGAATGTTGTACGCACACGCACTCACACACACACACACACACACACACACACACATGCACATCATTCACTCCATTCATCAAGAGAAACTCACAAACATTCTGTACATGAAGCCCAATGTCACGCACCTATCCTACCCAATCCCTTTACATGTGAAAAGGTTCTAAATACCAAAGACAAGCTAAAGATTATCAGAAGGGTCTGCCCCTCCCCACCCCCCCCCACCCACAGCTTTCCCTTTGGCTTTTCTTTGGATCTCTTTTGGCACGTGATCGCTTTTTCCACAAGTAACTTTGCCGTATTCTCCACGCAGCGGCGGCGTCAAGCCATGAAGCAGCTGAGTCGTGGCGCATCCGCAAACAACGCCAACAATTCGTCAGCAGCTGGATCGGTCAAGAGAGGTCCCCAGGGTAACGACAACAACAACAACAGCAGCAACAACAGCGGTAGTAGGGGTGTCACCAATGTTACCAAAGAAATTGACGTGAAGAATTAGTTGTGAAGCAGCAGCATAAAAATAGCGCAGCATCTATGTGATGCACGTACACGTGAGTTGATGTGGTGACGACCAGACGAGCTTGGCGACTACACACGCAGCTACATCAGGGTGACCTTAATCAATTCATTGCATTCGTCTCACACACGCAGCAAGCACACACACTCATCGGCGTATCGATCATGAGATGGATAGTAGTGATTGAACAAACCAAATCTTTTAAATGGTAGTAGCATTTAAATGTCTAGATTTATCGCTTGAGGCTTGCTAGCTTGCTGCACATTGCTGCATAGCACGCTAGCAGGTCACACACCTAACTGTCTGTCAAGTTGCATTGTGAGGTGTAACATTAAGTAGTGGTTATTCCATTGTGAAGCGCAACTGCGGCCATAATACTAGCATTCGATCACGCAAGCAGCTATTTAGCTATGCAACCTATATAGCTAGCTAGCTAGCTAGCCACGTAGGCTATTCCACAATGCATATCATCAAACATCAATACGGCGTGAAGCTAAACCGCATCGCTCCTTCTCATCGATATATATCTGCATCCGCTTGTTTACAAAAATACATGAATACACCTCATTCACATTGTGGGGTCGTAGTTGAGGCGGGTACCTGAGCGATCGAGTGCGCAAAGTAGCAGTCAAAAGACAAAAGTCAAAGGAAAGCAAGAAAAAAAAGTTGAAGACAACGTTTCGAGAAACGTGACAATGCGATAGCATATATGCGCATAGCATTGATTACAATTTCCCAAAACACGTGCACCCTTCTACAACCACGTGCGTGCCGACGACTCTCACCCTCCAAAACACCGACAAATGATCACAGCCATACACAGACCGAAATTCGTCGATATTCACCGGCAGAAAACGCCGCAGAGTATCCCAATTTTTGAGGGGGAAAACTTTCGCAATGGAAAAAAAAGCGTCGTTGTCGCGCGCAATATTACCGGAAAACACCTTTCGCAGGTAACCTCTAAGTGCCTTCTTCTCATGAACGATCTAAGGGGGGGGAGAGGATGCGACATTAACATCATTGGGAACATCCACGATTCCAATTATAACATTATATATATATATATATATATATATATATATACACGCCTTGACGAGGCCGATGAGGCGGTGATACGGCTGCGACGACGAAGACTACTACTACTACTACTACTACTACTACTACTGTCCTCATCCGCCTCATTGCCATTACTATTATTGTTATTATTTACCTGGAGCGTTTGGTGGTCAGGTTCGATAGAAGCAGCGTCCATTCTGTTCATGCAGCAGATCATGTGAGTAATACGGCACAGGTAACCATTTATCACTGTCAACCCGTAATATAACGCTATAATGGCGTCCCTCTTGGCGACGGCGGGTGCCATCGATTAGTTTCGTTAAAAAAGATACCGATCTATCAGCTCATAAGCGCGCTCGTAGTCCTTCGTCCTTCATTATTTTTCCAGGTTTTAAAATTTGATTTAGATGTTGTTATTTGCAGGCGGGGATGTTTGGCATTCGACACGATCAGTCTCTTCTTCGAGAGGTTGATGGGCAATAATATATCCTCATACAAAGGGCGCGGCAGCGATTACGGTGAAAACGTGAGAATAACAGGTAGGGAGTTCCGCGCAGTGCGATGATGGGCTGTATCACCATCATTTTGCTGATGATACTCTTGCCATACAAGATGTCGTTTATATCAAACATCGGTATTGTATTTCCCCTCCCGGGTACTGGTAAATCATAGGATTTGGGGGGGGGGGAGGTGGGGGCTGTCGCACACCTTGCGCAGATGGAGAGGAGGCCGTTGTAAGTCATTGTGGAAGGTGGAATCTCGTACCTGACGAAGATACACTCAGCGTGCGAGTTCGTGCAGCAATAGTGAATGATGGGTGCGAGTGTGTGAGTGTAGGTGTGTGTGTGTGTGTGTGTGTGTGTGTGTGTGCGTATGTGCAGGCATCACGTAAGTTCCATTAGGTTCAGGAGGCGACTGATTTTCCCCCAGTCAGGAGGCTCGATCTACCAAAACAATCGGGTACTCACACACACACACACACACACACACACACACACAGGCATTGCTTATATATATCCTCTCAGGCCTCTGGAAGATGACACGACAAGAATGAAGCATCGATAAACTTCAGCAGTTATTGCCTACCATTTTTTTTTAATTCCATAGCAGAATCATGTGATGATAACAATCACGCACATTAGTAGTTGTGCATATATCTAGTGTTGCCCCTTCGACCCCCCCCCCCCATATACCTTTCCATATCCATCGACGAGGATTTTGAACGTAACCTTGACGGAAAAGGGGTTAAGAAAGGCGAGATATTACACGTGATGGCGGAGATTATGAAGACAAAGACGGATATTGAAGCTGGCAATTTCAGTTTTCTCTCTCCTCCCCCCTCTCTCGCTTTCTTCCCCTCGTCGTGATCACAAATTCTCTTTTCCCCCCCCCCCCCCCCCCCTCATTTTGCACAGAAAACATCGGCAGATTTAGAGTTACGGACTATTATTCGCATGGGTGCTCTTCCAAGCGATGTGGTCAATCCCAAGTATTGGAAATAGCATTTATTTCTAAGAGGATCTTCGTACGCCCACTCACATAAATATATTCGGAACATGCCGTCCAAAGCAGTACCTCGTCAGGTTCAAGACCGTTCTCTTCTCTAAACATTTGCTGGAACACCTGGTGCAAATCATGCATGCCGTCATCACTTTCCTTTCATGGGAGGAAAGAATAAAAGCTCGAATAAAAGATGTGAGAGAATCTTGTCGCTTTTTCCGTCCAAAGCAGGCCATCTACCGTAACCATTTTCTCCCTTCCTTACCTTCATCGCCATTGCCATATTCCCCTTCCTCGCGAAGACGTCAACGAGCGCTGTGACGACCTACGACGGCGCATAAAGTAGTGAAAGTCAGGAGATGGAAATTGGGATTCTCGTGGAATTTCGATTTTGTCAGGTATTTCGTTCTATGGGGCTACTGCATAGGCCCGCTCACGATGCCTGTAGCGCCATGGAGAGCGCACAACAACGACACACCTGTGCGTCCGGCATTACTCCGATGTTTGCCATGTCACTAAGCACCTGATTCATTTTGATGATGATAAATATTCACATACTATAGACGCAAGTCCCAGCCTTCCCCTCTCTTTCCTATATTAAACACACACACACACACACACACACACGAGAGGGAAAAGGAGAGAGGGGGAGAGAGAGGAAGGCACACACCCCAAGCGCCTCTTCTGGACTGTTGCGATTTCCAGCTGCCTGTAAGCAAGGCGTTGCATTCAAATATGAGCCAGACACATGATTCAAGGGGTAACTATGGCACGATATTTTCTCAAGAACAATCAATAAGTACTTTGATTCTACGCATGGCTTCGACGCGAGCATCTTTCTCGAATTTCTACAAATAAGACAACAGCAGCAAAAATTGTCTTTAGTTCCAAAGATGGTGCCCTACACGCATGTTCTGTGGGGAAACGGTAACAGCGTTTCGTCACTGAATGTTCGAATGAAGAGGAAGGCAAACGCAAATAACAATCGCTAATGCGTTCCTATTTCTGTGTTTGAGGGAGGGACACGGCTCAGCACATGCGTCTATTCCGTTCTACCTCATCCTGATTCAGCTCAGAGGAAAAAAGTTGCCGTAGCCCTCTCCTTTGCTTCCCGCCACCGAGAGGAATCGAATGGAATTGGCCGACTCTTGATCTGAGAAGCTGACGTTGTTGGCGTGGGGCGTTCCCACCACAGAGTGATCGCTGTGCAGCCGTGAGCGAAGCCAGGCGGCCATTCACGGGTATCCCCGACAGCACCATGGCCAGTAATGCAACTAGCATAACTGTTGAAGTGTGTCCCTTCTGAGAAAGCGAGGGTTGGCCGGCGTAGTCGGGAGGGGATGCAGGAGGGGTACCCGAAGGGGAGAGGCCAGGAAGTCTCAGAGGCGATCGGCCTTTTTTACGAGATATTTGCCAGATTCTCTTGACGCACTTTAGAAATGGCATGGAATTTTAAATTTAATTTGGGAATAAACGTAGGCGTTTCCAGACCGTCGACTGTTTCCGAGAGATGTCGCTCGGAAGAAACGGAATGGAAGTCGCTGGGAGTGCTCTAGAACAAGCTCCCCGTCCACTCGCTCCCCGAAGACATCCGAACGTGGTCCCGCGACTGGGGTGATATCGTCGCATGGTTTTGGAACTTTGACGGCATCGACGCGGATCGAGACCTCGACGGATAGGCTCCCTTCCTCCTCTATTCCCGGGTTCCGACTCTTCGCAACGCACGCACACACACAACACACACACACACACACAAACACACACACACACACACACACACACACACACTCATCCGGCGTCGCACCCCCCGGTGCTCAAATCCAGATGTCAGAGAGTTGGTATCCGAGACCTAGGAGGAGGGCGTCGATTAATAAAATGTCAGATCACAAAACAGGAAATGGATCCCCAATACCACTTCAAAAGAAGACATGAAGACAAGTGAGTCGTCCTTCCGTCTCACTCCCCCCTCCCAAATCCTATATCGTCTTCGTCATCTCGTCCTTCTAAGAGGAAAAAGACAAGGGGACCGAAGACGAGCCAGTTAATGCGAAGAAGATGGTTGTTAACTCGGAACTTGATACAGTCAGTGACGATGAAAAGACAAAAGAAAAGAAACTAAAAAAAAATAAATTACTGGAAAAACAAACGCTGCGCTACAAAGGATCAATGCTAATTGTAGAGCATTGAGAGGAGAACGCAAAGAAAATTTCAGAAAACCAATAATTTAAAAATTTAACTTGAAGATAAATTGGAATCAGAGTTCGAGGAAAAACTAAACGAAGTCAATAGAAGTCGCGGAGAACAAATTTAAAATGAAGATGCAGTGTAAGACGGATATCATCAATCAAATTAAATTTGTTCAATGGTCATCCTCATGTAGCAGGGCAAAAACAAAGTTGTACGCATGCTGTGACTAGCGTCGCTAGCTCATGGGTCAATCATTGCGTGGCCTAATGGATGCGAACGAGGCAGCATTCTGCAGCAAGATCACACTTGATTCACATTGTGATCCGAAGCAACAGTGTTCCTCCGTGATGCGTAGCATGCATGCATGGCCGACTCGACGCGTGTTCGTGCGCATGCACGTGCAGCATGCTGCGCTCACTTCTGCCAGCAGCAGCAGCAAAGTGGGAGTCTAATGAACGCACACTGCTAGTAGAAGGCGAAAAATATGAACCGACAACACGACAAACGGCCGTGTCATCACACAAAGCGCCGGTAGATGCTAGATGCACAAAAATGCTAATGACCAACAGCAAGGCTGAAAAATCCAACACGCATCGCAGCATGCGCACACAACTGTAGAGTTGCAGATCTGCTATGGGCATAGGCAATCAATTCAGCTTCTAGCCAAAATTCACCTGCCCGATTCACACTTCTGCAAACATGTGCATCAGGCTCTTTGCTAATAAATCACTGCGATAGTGTTGATGACAAAATATCCATAACTCTCACAGCGTGACATGCAAGCCTATTGACGCTGCCGCGGAATGATATTCCCAACTTAATTAACAACGCAACAGTCACATTTTAGCATCTCCATTCCTCCCGGAGTTTGGATTCAAAACCCGAATCACAAGAAAGGTAGCTCGTGATCTTCCAAATCCGAAAACTTCTGCCCGTACCTGACACACCAAATTCTCTTCCTGAAACCTTTCATTCCAAGCGGGGCACCAATCCTCCTCAATTGCCCTGTGTCGCATTGATACTAGTCAGAAATAACTTCTACTTTACATGTAAAAATCATCGCGCAAATTTTTTGGGTCGTATACCTTGCAGCCCTTTCTGCAGTAGAATCACACTGCCCCATGAGAATGTGGGAACAATAGGTCACATGCTCACTTGCTATCTGGGCTGGTTGCATTAAGTCTCGTTCAAAGTCTTGTAGCACTTCCATCGCAGCCAGTGGAGCTTGTGAGGAGAAATTTGTTGTATAAGACGCAACACCGCAGCAGCCCTCCTTAGGAGCTCCAAGATAAAACTCGCAATCATTGCTGCAGCATCGCTTGCATCCGGAGCCATACAACGTGTAAGCCACCACCGTCTTTTCTTGAATTAACGAGGAGACATTTCCTCCCATCTAACGTCGTGCCAATGTTGAGTGGTGTCCTTCAACCAGTCGAAACCAACCCGATTCAGTGTGTGGGGGGTGGACACACACGTAGGAAGACCACTAAATGAATAAATGAATAAAATAAATGAAGCAATGAGGATCTAGCACACTCTCCGGCTTATCCGTCTTCTCCGGCTTGTCGCCTTTTCACTCTAAGACGAAAAAATACCACCGAATTCTTCCTAAAATCCATGCCATTTTTACAGCTTCCAGACCGCGTCGCGCACAGGGAAAGGCAGGTCTTTTTCCCGAGCGTCGATCCCTTTCAAGCGCGTTAATTATTTAGATTACACCCAAAAACTGCGGAACGTCTTCGATGTCGCAGGCGCAAAAATGGCATGAATTTTAGGAAGAGCTCGGTGCTATTTCTGTGTCGCAGGGCCTGCTCTGGAGCTGCCTCAACTCTCTCACATTTCGGGACGCGACGATGCTGCGAAGCGCCCGGCGCTCCTCTTCAGGGAAACGATGGCGGCGAGGAGGGGTCAGAAACACAACAACCCACGTTCTTTTGTATTGGGTGATGGGCGTTCTAAGACGGTGGCGACGGTGGGTGTGATGCGTGATATTAGTCTACTGAAAGGAGGATGGTTGCCTCCTCTACTGCAAGCAGCCGCTTTCGGAGCTTCCAGTTGTCGGGAGAAGATGACACGGTATTCTTTCTGGCATAGTGAAGGGCGCTGGGACGAAACATCTTCATCTCCTTAATGAAGTGTGTGTTATTTGCAGGTTAAAGTGGCCAGTGACCTTTGCAAATGGCTTGATAAGGTAGCATGCAAACACAGCACTTTCCCTCTTCTCGTGAGAGAACTATGCTCCTATTTAACCGCCCCCCATTTCGCCGCATTCCACTGCCCCCCCCATCATTTGATCCCCGTAGGAACAAGATGCGCCCGACTTTCTGGTGTTCTTCTCAAAAGACGCTCAGCAGAACGAGGTGTTACCGTCCGGAGAGTAAACTTACCTTTGTTGATGATAGATGTGCCGCGTGTGGCCATCACAACAGGCCGAATTGGCCAAGCGCCTGTGCCGTCATATCGGAACGAAGCACGTGCTCGGTGTCACGTCAGGTACACGCACACCAAAGAAGCACGATAGAATGAGGGGGGGGGGGGGAAAGAAAACAAGTCGGACGAATCTGCGGGGTAGAGAATCACAGAAGATATATGTAATTGTATTCACTAACAAGGCCGTCCAACAAAACATCGCAATTTCTCTTAAATGTGAATCTAACCACACAAGGCGCCGGCGTAATTGGGACGACGCAAGAATTCGACTCTCCAAAAGCCACTGCAGTGACGGCCCTCGCAGCCTACCTTCCAAACACAAGGGTGAGAGATGATCGTTGATTAAAAAGAACGGTGAGATAATCGTGTTGTATTTCGAAGGTCGCAACGTTTGAGTCTGATGATATGCAAGGCGCTCCGTCCATTAATGGTAGTATATGTTACAATATATATATATATATATATATATATATATAATATCTCCAAACAACATGCAGGATTTGGATTCTACACAAATCACACGAGAATAACCTCTTCCTTATCCCTCTGTTTTTTCTCCTCACCCCCCCTCTCCCCCCCCCCCTCTACATGGGTTTTTTTAATCTTACACTAAGTGGCGACGAAGAGATAGATTGGGCTGATTATATCACGAGGTGCGGTATGAGCGAATTTATCAGATAGAGCGCAGTGGCGCAGTAATGCTGCTGCTGCCTTCTTCCCCTCTCCCTTCCCCCCTCGCCCTGCTGCCTCTTTATCGAAACGCCGCTATCGATCTCAGAACACCCGAGGACACGCCGCACGCGCTCCTATTTGCAGATGCTCGCACATTCCACGACAGGTGGTGACTGTTGGTTTCTCTCTCTCTCCTAGTTCTTCGCTCATGTTTAATTCCACATTTCAACATACACCCCCCCCCCCCCTTCCCCTCTCCCTCCCCTTCTCCTTCCTCCTTTAAGCTACCTGAGGATTATGGACAACATGCTCCCATTTGGCGCGAAGGTTGCAATATATTATATATATATATATATATGAAGGAACAGCTGCCTGTGCATTGCTGGCGCTTGGATAGCGGGCGCGGAAAATATCAGCACTGACAACGGGGGGGAGGGGGAAGGGCGTTAGATGTCGACGAAGTATTTAGATTTTGAATTTTTGATAGTTGAATGGTTATGTGCACAAACTTACACACACACACACACAATATATATGTATATATATATATATATATATATATATACATATATGTAGGTTGGAGGCCTTGTTGCGGGAACACAGCTCCTAGGTCGGTAGCGTGTAAGGGATAGGGAGAAACAAGATCTCGTCTTTTCCTCCTCTCATTTGCGTACATGAGATCGATCCCGTGTCATTTATTCTCGAAACTCAAATTCTAATCATTTTCCTTTGCATAGAATGAGCTAACGACGGAACTTTTTGCGACACTATTAGCAAACCTGTACCCTGAAAAACAGCAGAATGCTACTGTTACAACCATGCTCTCTCTGCTGATCGAGCCCTTGTGAAAACGCAGGTGACGAGGTGAAGGAGGGGAGCATAGGCCTGCTTCTCGACGGTATTGCTTTGTAGAACGAGCATTCAAGAAAATGGTTGGACGAATGTGTGTCTACGTGGTGTGGTTGCGCCGAAACCGATGCGTATTATGCCAAAACGCCTTTCTTGGGGCTTTCGAACAAACGCTTTCCACGTCACGATGTGTTCGCTGCTGCCCCCTCTTTGAATTTGAAGCACAGTGAAGTACGTTATAATCGGCGCGTTTTTTTGTCTTACCGTTTATGCGCTTTGTGAAACAGGAGGCGTGGACATTGATCCGATGGTGTGTCAAGGGTAAGAATAGCACTCAGCAGTCGCGAATTCGGCGCTAATGACATGTTACGCTCATCTACTGACACCTTCTCTCTCTCTCTCTCTCTCTCTCTGTGTGTGTGTGTGTGTTTGTGTCCTTCCTACCCAATCAGCTGTTTGCCGCTGACGGATCGAAAGTTTAAAATCACGGGAAGCTCGCTCTCAACCATCACACAGTCGGCATTCGCTCCACACACACACACACACACACACACACACACTATATATATATATATATATATATATATATATATATATATATGAATATTTATATTTAAATAAGATGTCTCTAATTGATTCATTCCCAAACCATCTCACCACAAAATGAGCTGTTTTGCTCGAAGCACACCAGCATAGCATATAGCCGACACATCGTTGCGAGAGTGTCATCGATTGGCTGTCGTTGAGAACAACTCCTCCATTATGATTATTATGATTATTATTATAATAATAATAATTATTATTGTTATTATTATCACTACCAACATGTAGCTTGGATGGAGAACCTGCCTTCGAGGTCCTGCAACCGATCATCAAGGTTATGCCGGGAAACTTCTCTAGATAGCGCCATCGGCGAAATCACGAGGGGGGGGAGGGGGGGGAAGAGGAGACATAGAGAATGAAGGAGATTGAATCTCGTCAGCTCTACACACGGCCCTTTGCTATCTACCGTTCCCCCCCCC
>ADNK01002722.1:0-17093 GCA_000320545.1 Bigelowiella natans CCMP2755 | reverse complement strand
ATTGGGAATTATTGGGGGTTGCTGCGGTGAAAGCAAAACCCGTGATTGAGAGCTCGCTTCTTCTATTTATAAGATAGGCTCCGCAGAGACTAATCTATACAAGTTTTTGTAGTATATATCCCGATTTCGGGCTTTAGATCATTAATTTCGAACAGGGGTAGACGGGGGGGGAGGAGGGCTGGTATGCATTGCTTGTGGCGACTCTTGAATTTATTGGAATGGTGGTTGTTGCTGCTAGTTTCCTGGCGAAATCGAAGAAGAAATCCTCCATGTTCGGTGGGCTTTTGAGCGCGATTAGCCGCCCCTTTGGAGGAGGGCTGATGGGGAGGAAGAAGTCCCTTGCAAATGAACGAACTGAAGTCAGGCGATCCCAGCGTGAAAGAGGGAGGAAGGATGGAGATCTTCTTGCCGCCGAATGCGAGGGGAGGGAGGAAGATCATGATAGGTCATTTTGCGCATACATGCGGCTGTCCTCTGGATGGGCTCGAGCACTATTGTTTATTACTATAACCATACCTGCCATCATTTTATGTACGACGTGGATCCTTGAGGGAGGTGGCGAGATCAGATGTTGTTAATTGCGCCGGGTGGGAAAAGGGTATTTCCAGAAGACTATGTTTTCAATAAGCATGAGGGGCGGAATATATTGTAAGCGGTGTCCATACACCTTCGTACACTGACAACTTCCTGCCGTTTGATCTTGTTGAAACCACCCCCAGCAGCAGCAGCAGCAGCAGCAGCGACGACGACGACGATGCTAGAGATGAAGCCGCTCGAGCCCGCCCCGTGGGTGGCAAGAAAAAGAAGAACAAGAAGCAGAAGAAGAAGGCGAAGGATAGCGTAGATGTGCGAGCGCTCAAGGACAACGACTCTGCGTTCCAATCACTGCTCCGAGCTCAGCACTCTAATGGCGGCTGGGCCTTAGACAGTAAGCTCTGCCGCGTCCTCGATTTCTTCACTAAGACGAATCAGGACGAGAAGGAGCTTGTCGCGGCGTGTAAAAAGGCGCTCAGCGGGCAGGGCGTGGACGCCCCTAGTGACCAGAGCAAGCTGGAGGCTGTAGCTGCTACGCTCCTTGCTCTTGCGATTCTGTCGGAAAGGTGATACATTATGTGTGCGGCGAATGGCGAAATGCAATGATGACAGTGACGAGTGGTGATGATGACGATGGTGACGCAGACGACGACGGTGATGATGATGATGATGATGAGATATCCTGACGACACGATGTTGTGGATCCAAACGTGAACTCCTCGATGCTAACCAAGCCTATATTCTGCCTTTGCCCTTGCCCCAACCTCGACGTCCGCAGATATCCAAGGAAAAAGTCCTCTTACATGCTGCTCGCGATCAAGGCCCGCAAATTTGTTGCGGCCCAGTGTAGTTGCAAGTCTGGCGCCGTAAACCCCCTGGCGAAGGCAATGTGGGAGGCAATTTCGAGGCTCTAGGTTAAACGTACACGCCGCGTGCAATCAGTAAGCGGTAAAGACTAGAAGGGTATATTCAAGCAAGCTCAAGTTTCCTTCGAGAACATTGCTGCTGCATACAATTACCAACTCGCACACACTTATAATATATATATATATATATATATATATATATATTTCTACATGAAGCGGATGTAATGAATGAATAAAATTGTGTTCTATCAATGGTCATCCTAATGTAACTGTGCAAAGCTGCGGCTAAAGCGCTCAAGTTGAACTTGGTAGTTCCAGCCATCATGTGTCGTGTTCCATGTTTTCAAAATCAATGTTCTGGAAGCGGACGCGCACATGCAATGCTCTTCCTTGATCAATCTGACCAAAACATGACTAGATCACAGCTTGTCTAGCTGCATGTCCATCGTCACAGAGAAAGGTGAAGGAATTTGCGGAGGGGGACGGGAGAGGTCGTTAAGTGCGCAGGGTGCACTCAGCGCCTTTCATTATTCATTGATTCCGGACATTCTCACGCCTTCGCGACAGAAAACACGAACTAGCTCGATGGGGAACAAGGCAGGAAGAACACTCCAAGCAGCAGAAAATGGCGATCTTCCTCGACTGAAGATTTTGATTGATCAAAAGGCTGATGTCGACACGAAAGGCTACTACGGTAGGTAACAGCAGCGTTGCTAGCACATAGGCAGTAGTATGGGTATCGTTGTTGATTGACAGTAGTGTCAGATCAATTTTCAATAGCAGCAGTAATGATGATGATGACAGGATAGGGTAGTGGATGAGAGTATTAAGAGATGTCGTAGCATTGGGTAGTGTCTAATAGGACTGGCTGCTTGAGTATCATCATCCGTAGAAGTAGCAGAAGTAGAAGTAGTAGTAGGGAAGGGTGCACAGAGAAAGGACTGGCAGAGGGCAATCATTAGATGATGGTTTGAGGGTAGTTGTTGATATTGCATACATGTGTTGTTGTTGTTGTTGTTGTTGTTGTTGTTGTTTTGCATCGAATATGGGATCGCTTACTACTAGGTGGTACGCCGTTGATTTTGGGTTCTGCCGAGGGTCATTTGGAGATCGTCAAGTACCTGGTTGGTGTGAAGGCAAATATCGAGGCGAAAAACAATGAAGGTGGGTCATCAGTAGAAGTAGTAGTAGTAGGGAAGAGCGCACAGAGAAAGGTTGGTATGGATGTGGGTTGCGATTTGCCATGGGTCCTGAACGACTGGCAGAGGGCAATCATTAGATGATGGTTTGAGGGTAGTTGTTGATATTGCATACATGTGTTGTTGTTGTTGTTGTTGTTGTTGTTGTTGTTTTGCATCGAATATGGGATCGCTTACTACCAGGTGGTACGCCGTTAACAATTGGTTCTTACAAGGGTCATTTGGAGATCGTCAAGTACCTGGTTGGTGTAAAGGCAAACATCGAGGCAAAGTCCAAAAAAGGTGGGTAGCAGGAGCAGCATTGCTAGCACATAGGCAGTAGTTGGAGTATTATTGTTGGATGACAGTAGTGTTGGATTAATTTTCAATAGCAGCAGTAATGACGATGATGATGATGATGATAGGATTGGGTAGTGGATGAGAGTAGTAAGAGATGTTGTAGCCATTGGGTAGTGTGTAATACGACTGGCCGCTTGAGCATCATCATCAGTACAAGTAGTAGAAGTAGAAGTAGTAGTAGTAGTAGTAGTAGTAGGGAAGAGCGCACAGAGAAAGGTTGGTATGGATGTGGGTTGCGATTTGCCATGGGTCATGATGAACGACTGGCAGAGGTTAATCATTAGATGATGCTTTGAGGGTAGTTGTTGATATTGCATACATGTGTTGTTGTTGTTGTTGTTGTTGTTGTTGTTGTTTTGCATCGAATATGGGATCGCTTACTACCAGGTAATACGCCGTTGATTTTGGGTTCTTACAATGGTCATTTGGAGACCGTGAAGTACCTGGTTGGTGTGAAGGCAAACATAGAGGTGAAAAACAATGAAGGTGGGTAGCAGCAGCAGCATTGCTAGCACATAGGCAGTAGTTGGAATGTTGGGTGGATGATATTAGTGTTGGATTAATTTCCAACAGCAGTAGTATTAATATTAGTATTAGTTATAGCATTATTTGTATTGAGTACTGAGTTATAGAAGTAGTAGTAGTTGTAGTAGATGTAGATCTGTCAGAAATAGCACACAAGAGGATTTCGGATGGTTGGTAGGTTGGTTGAGTGGTTTGTGGTAGAATTTGTGATGGTGGGTTGATTTGGTGGCTAGATTATGATGGTTGATGCTGTTATTGTGCCAAGCAAACGTTGTTTACTTTTTGCACTAGGTCAAACTGCATTGTGCAGGGCTAAGAAGCAAGGTCATAACGACATCGTTGATTTTCTCCGCAATGATGAAGAGATTCAGAAAATTCGTGATGAGGTTGAGAAGGCCAGGCAAGAAGCCGAGGAGGTGGGGGGGAGACGCAAAGAAGCATTGAGATTCGGCAAAGTCCAAATATTCACTCCTGATGAGGTTTTACGAATCCCACACAACATTGGAAGATCTTGTCAAGCATCACCACTCTTGCACATTTTCTCGCGTTCCTTTTGGTTATGAAGCACCCAAATATTCCACTCATTCTCTGGTCTCGATTATGCCCTCGTGCAACCCGAACCAGATCAAACAAACCGGTTATCTTGGGGAGGGGCAATTTGGAAAGGTGTTTCAAGTCGAGATCACTATCGACAAGAAGGAAACGGTAAGTGAAAATCACATCTTCCACAAATGACAAGAGCGGCATGCTGATGTTGACATGCAGGTTGCCGCGATGAAGCGCATTGGAAGTCAGACCGATCTCAGCCAAGCTCTCCTTTCAGAGGTAAAAAACGCTCGCAAGTTCTTCGCGACCCCTTCGTCCTTAGTAGGGCAATTACATTTGTTCTTTGTTTTTCTTTTTTTATTTTACATGCCGTGTTTCATCTATACACAACTTTTAGAGATTCGCTTTTGGAAAGGAATTTGTTTGTCATCTGTTGTCGTTTGCTACTCAGAACCGAAGTCATACATTATCTGTTTCTTTTTTATCACAGCTCTTGATTCTCTCCAAATTGAAGTCCCATCCGAATCTTCTTTTATTCTATGGCGTCGTGACCATAGAGGAGCGCCTTCATTTCCTTAACGAGTTTTGCGCGAAAGGCAATCGCAGCATCTTTTATTAACACCACTTTACAGATAACATAGCAATCGCTTGACAAATTCATTTACCAAGTGAAAGATGCTCTAATTTTTAGGGTTTATTTTTGCGAATTTGTATTTTTAATATTATTGTTATTTCCACGAGCTTGATCACCAACGATATTCGTCAAAGGGGGCGGTAGATGAACTCTTTGATTGTACGATCATGTAACACCAATCTGTGTTCCAGGTAGCCTGGATGCGTTGCACAAGAAAGAAGACCTTATCTCAAAAGATAGGTTCTGGCAGATTGTGGGCGGCGTTCTCAGCGGACTTGCAGCCTTTCATCAGAGTAGCAAACTTCATTATTTTCGTAGCATGAAAAGTAGAAGCATCAATACGAGTATTAGTATTAGTAGTAGTAGTAGTAGTAGTAGTAGAGCATCAATATAAGTGTTAGTAGTATTGATATTAAAACAATGAGGCTGTTCGCAGCGGAGGTCACAAAAGCAGGGTAACACACAATGGCATAGAGATCCACTAAGAATGCGAATGCTAAGATTTGCCCTCGCCAATAAAACTTACTGATTGCCACAATATAGGCGGTCTTGTCCATCGAGACATCGCTTGCCGCAACCTTTTCATGAAAGCGAATGGCGTCGTGGTTCTTGGCGACTATGGTTTGTCTAAGAAAACCAAGGTAATTTATTCGTAGCATAGTATTTTTTTACTCGTGGAATTGGACACGATGCAAAAGAACTTTTGATCGTAGAAAGAAAGATCGAGAACTTACCTTTATGCTGCAGTCGGTACTGCCACTACTGCTTCTACATACTACAACTTTTTGCTTCCATAGCAGCGAAATACGACTTTTACAGTTCCCATTCGTTGATGATGTTAATCCCACGTTAGCATAAACTTCCACTGCTTTGTGATCTCCTCTTCCTCACAGGGGAAAAATAACATCTACACGATGACGACGGAGACGATGCTGCCATGGGCGTGGTGTGCGCCAGAGAGTTTACTACAGCGAGAATTCAGTCAAAAGTCTGACATCTGGATGTTTGGCGTCACCGTTTGGGAGATATTGACCAAAGGGAAATCTCCAAGCAAGGAGCTGTCAAGCCTTCAACTGTTCAGAAATGAGCTTCAAAAGGGATGGATGCCCCTTAAGGTTTTCAATCGATGGTGGTGGTGGTGGTAGTGATGATGATGATGATGACGGGTGCTTTACCTCTAATACCGTTCTCTGATAATTCCTCATGGAATTTGTTTTCTGGGCATTAGATCCCTGACGGCCCTCCTCGATCGAAGCAGTTGTTGTCTCTGTGTTTTCAATTTGAACTCAAGGTGTTGCAGCTCAGCTTTCGTTTTTTATTGTGTACATTCTTTCCCCCTGTCAATTGTGTATCTCATCTCTTTTTTTTTTTTAAAACTTGCAATCTCCGCAAATATAAGCATCTACAATTACTTTTGATTGTATGTGTGCGTGAGAGAGAGAAAGAGAGAGCGCGTATATTTTTGAGTATATGCACATCGTGCGCAAGAAGGTTTTTCGTGCTAACAAGTGTGATGCACATCCACCTTAGAATCCCACGCAGAAGAAACGCACTAGTGGAAAGCCAATGATTTCCTGGACCAAGCACGATGTTGTCAACTTCATCAAGACGATTAGTACCAGTGGAAACAAAAATTGGGCAAAATGCATCGAGGTACTATTGTTCTCACAGTATCATCATGTGTAGTGTGTAACGATATGCCGGGAGATGAACCCAAGATTAAAATCTAGCATTGAAATATCGTTTACTTGCCTCTTTGTGCATGTCTTCGTTCGACCTATAAACCGACTTGTTCTTCAGGTTGTTCTTGAGCATGATCTTGAGTACTCGGTGCTGGAAGACTGTGAAGTCGAGCATCTCGTTAAGTTAGGAATGCCAGAGCTGTATGCCAATAGCCTCCTTAGGAAGTTGCAAAAGGTTTATAAGGAGGGCGTTTCCGGCGACGCAAAGGTTACAACGTCACTCCACGTCAGCACGTTTTCCCACACCTCAATGAGCAGGAATCTGGTGCATCTGGACAGTGTGTCGTTTGTTTTGAGTCGAACTGGTGTTCTTTAGGAGCCGGGAGACAAGCATGGAAAAATCATTGTTGATGCAACGGTGAGGGGATTTGTTTTTAGAAAATGTATCGTGCAAAATTGTGTGTAGGTACTTTGCCATCCTGTGTGTAGGTACTTTGCCATCCATTTGCGTTTTCATCCATGCGCTTGTGATCTCCCGACACTCCATTACATATTGTTCCTTTCTTCGCGCTGTCGTTTTTGCATTCATCCTTCACATCAGGTGCGTCCCTCTGCGTCGGCACTGATTCAAAAATTCGCTGGTTGGAGCAAGGAGGACGATTATGAGTACATGAACGAAGCATATGAAGGTTGTTGCCCTGACAACGAGGACGATTATGAGCACATGAACGCAGCATATGAAGGTTGTTGCCCTGACACATGAGATTGATTTTGTGATTGGAACAATGTTGAATCATTGTTGTCACTGAGCACATGATGATGTTGTTTGGGCCACATGCTAGCATGCACATCTCTAGATCTCTGGAATGTGCATCATGTGAGCTGCATCCATTGTCATTGCACTTTCCGAACAGGCAGTTTCTAGAGTTTGCCGCATTCACGCCAATTTTCGGATGTGCCAAACTGTCATAGCTGTGGGAAATCTAACTATGATCAGTCAGTAGTTGACGTTCGTGACAGTTGTGCAATTCCCACAACATGCAATGATTTTGCAAGTCTCATCAAGAGCAAAAAGGACACTTCGAGCAGACATGCTGGCATGAGTGATGATGGAGCGACTGCACTTGCTAGCTTGCCATCAGTGAGCTAGCAGTTAGCAGTGAGCGCACTGCCGCGCATCTAGCGCATGCATGGACATGCAAACTTGCCGCACAATCTTTCTCTCTGTCATCTCTCATGATCTTGTTGCATGTGGCAGTGCGCACAGGAGTAGGCATGTTCGCTGCGCCATCCAGCTAGCCAGCAGAGCGCCGCCACTCATTGTGCTAGCTAGCATGCGCGCATCGTCAACAAAACGAACCACCGAAACGATTCATGACAACATCCAATTTGATGATCGACAATTGTTCAATGTGTCTTCCCAAGACGCGCACGCCATGACAGAAACAACCAAAAACGACGCATCATCATCACCATTCTGACTTCTCTGAGAATTTTGCCTGCGAATCGCATGTGAGGTGTAGATTGGAGCGCCGTGCTGGCGTGCTGGCGTGGTCGTCGGACAACTGTCCATGCACATCAAGGAGGCCCCGTTGTGCCTCACGGGCTTGAGGAAACCTGCATCAGAAAGATTGACAAAGAGGAGGAGAAGGAGGAGGAGGAGGAGGAGGAGGAGGAGAAGGTGAATCACTTGAGTGGAAGTGCTCAATGTGGTTGTTTTTGGGTTCTCTTTGAACGCAATGTGTGTGCCACAGTGAAGAGAACTTTGGTGCGGCATGTGCGCTCATTGACTTTCAATGGCAGTGAAAGGCGTGCAACACACTTCGTTTTGGCACTGCAACTGCTGCTGCCACAGCTGGCACTGCCAGTGCAAGCTGGCAAGTGCCCATCCTTGTCCACATTGCCCCCCACGCATGAGGCTTCAATGTCACGATGCCATTTGCCTCTCCATGCTTCACCCAATCGATGTCTCCTCCCGAAAAATCATGACAACTGATGGTCAAGTGAAGGACCATGTTGCAAGAAGAAGAGGAGAACATCGATGCTGCTTGTTGACACGCTGGCACGCTCATCAGGAATGCAGATGAAACCGTTCTCATTGACACCGACTGCGAAGTCGCCCATGCACAGCGTCTGGTTGAACTCGAACACGTTCTCAGGCTTGAACTTCCCTGCCCACTGCACTTTGTCCTCCTTGAAAACCCTGACGCAATTGTTCATGACGCTCTTTCTTGCATGTGCTTTGTGCAGGGAACAGACATGAGAGAACAAACAAGTAGGAAGTGTGACGGGCTAAAACATTTCCAAAATGGATGGTGACCCAAGAAGCGATTTTCGGGCAATTCGAAGAATCATTTTCGTGAAACGAGAGGTCACTTTTCGGCCGTTGTCGGTGCCTAGTGGCGTTTTTGATGAGCGACAAGGTGTAACAATCGGTGTTTTTGAGGAGCGACAAGTAATTACCAGTTACGATGTTTTCTCGATCAAAAACAACCACAGCCGGTGGGTACCACGTCATTCAGGGAGCCTTTCTCCTCGGCCTCTTCGAGGGGGGGGGTTGCGGATGCGCGGACTCATCGAGATAACAAAGGTCTTGTTCGTATGGATCCTAGTATTTACATGCGTTGTGGGAGCCTCGCCTGTTTCGCGCCTTCAACCTACACCGCGCCTGAACGTAAGGAGTCACTTCGTGCGAACGGCCCGAGTTGGGCGACGTCACGTTCGCTACCTTGAGAAGCCTCGATGCCAGCATCAACAAGAACCAATGCAGCAGCAGCAGCAGCCATCTTCGGTTGCAATCAGCGAGCTTCGACGCCTGATCGGGTCGCTAGAGGTGCGCGTAGAACAGAATCAGAAGCAGCTGAACATCCCCTTCCTCCGTGCCGAGTGCGACAGGCTGGAGGCCGAATCCTCCTCTGAGAACTTCTGGGACAACGCGGAGCAGGCCCAGGCGCAGATGTCCCAGCTCAGCGCTCTTCGCAACTCGATGTCGCGCGCGGAAAGCTGGGATACGGTCCTCGGCGACGCCAAGGCCGCGCTGGAATTGGTTGCCGAAGAACCCGAGGACGGCGAAGAGGTTAGAGAGCTGTTGAGCGAGGCAAGAGAGAGTCTAGATCATCTTGGGACGGAGATGGGCGAGTTTGAGCTGCAGGTGCTCCTGGAGGGCGAGCATGATCGGGGGGGGGCTGTTCTCACCGTGGTGGCTGGAGCTGGTGGCACTGAGGCGATGGATTGGGCTCAGATGCTGGTGAGAATGTACACGCGCTTCGGCCAGGGGCGCGGCTACTCGGTCCGAAGTCTCGAAGAATCGCCAGGGGAGGAAGCTGGCGTGAAGTCAGCGACAATCAGACTCGAAGGCGAATTCGCCTATGGGTTCCTGAAAGGGGAAAAGGGCACTCATCGCCTTGTGCGGCTTTCGCCCTTCAACGCTCAAAATAAGCGGCAGACCTCTTTTGCACGGGTCGAGGTCATGCCTGTGTTGGAAGAGAATGTGCTGGAAGAACTTGTCATTCCGGAGAATGAGCTTGAGGTGACTACGATGAGAAGCGGAGGAGCTGGAGGGCAGAATGTGAACAAGGTAAAGTAAAATACGACACAGACTCGAAATTGTAAAATGAAACACCAATGATTTTATCCCTGTCCGCACTCTCGAAGTTACCTTTTTAGACTTTTGGTACTGTTCTTGTTAGTGAAAAGAGAACTTTTCAGAATCTGCCGAACGCCAGTGCTTGTATCTGTTGTTCGATGGTATTCGCTACCGTGCGCTACCGCACAAGATATCATCGGTGAAATTCAAAGAATCCTCATCAGCGTGAAATTTTGGTGATGGTGTAAATCAAGGTCGAAACTGGCGTGCGAATGAAGCACGTTCCGACGGGCATTGCCGTCCGGTGTACCCAGGAACGCACTCAACTAATGAACAAAAAAATCGCGCTCGAAATGATAAAGGTAGTTTGGGTCTGTTTGTATGCTAGCCCCCACCCACACAAAAGATCTATTAGGCGTACGACTATAAGAAATCGTTTCATGACATCTCCTGTTGTTTGCGAAGTCATCTGAGATTCGAAATGATACGCGTCGTAAGGCCAAACTACTAGTGATTCAGGAAGAGCAGCGAGCAGCGGAATTGAAGGAGATCAAAGGCGAGCTTGTGGACGCGGCTTGGGGAACTCAGGTGCTGAGCACTGTGTCTACTACACCATGTACACGCAGACTTACTTTTGATTAAACCGTAAGATTTATACATGTATAGTGTAGGTAGGTGGGAATCAGGGTGAGGCTTTTCCTCGATTTGTATTCTACTTTATTCAAGAATTTTTGAGCCACCATTTCAGCTTGCGTGCATGATGAAAAAAAAAAGGTTCGAAACTACGTCTTTCAACCATACAAGATGGTGAAGGACACGCGTACGAGCTATGAGACTGCCCGTGTGTCGGACGTAATGGATGGGGATCTTATGGGCTTTGTGGAGAGCTACCTGCGTCATAACGTAATGATGCAACAACAAGGTTCGCCGTAGCGGAATATGTACCACGACAGATACGAAATGTAACAATGCTTACTACCACTGAGTCTATATAAACGATAGCACCTTTGATGCAATGCTGTTCGCAGCTTCACACGTATGCGATGTGCACGTGTGCATGCCGTACAAGCACTGTCACGTAAGCCTCGCGCGGCCTGTATCTAACATATGGCTACGTGTATTGTATGAGTCTTATATTGCACACATGCACGTGCATGTATGTCATGTTATTACGCATATATTCATCGTAAGCTGTATTTGCAGTGCCAATGCATCCAACATTTTATGCCGTATACGTGATCGGTCGAGAGCGTACTTGCCGTCTACTGGTATAGAGTAGTGCGTGTGCATGTATATGGCAGCCATGATTAAATAATCATGCTAGCATGGAAAGAAGTGTCCATGCATGTTGATTGGCATCGCATTGCGGCAGAATCTAAAATCTAATTAACAATGCATGCAAAAGCTGTTCGTATCGAGTAGTGGCACTAGTCAAAACGAGAGGGATATACAATCAATTATACAATCGTACAGGCCATACAATATAACTAAGCATGTCTTACATATTGCTACACTAGGGTGACGATTGAAACTATGATGTAACATTTCATTACAATCTTCTCACATATTGCTATGATGATCCCAAAGTAACGGAATTGATAGCATAGAGAATAAATTATCGCGCATGCGATGGGCCCGATCATAGATTCAGCGGCGCTTGCGCTTTTGCGTGTCGCACACATGAACATATCTCCTATGCAGCACGCTGTCTATCGTTGCAAAACAGTAACCTCATTATTCCATCTTGTGGTTTGTTAATGATCATTAATAAATTCTAACTCTATACAAGAAATACGTATTTAACGGTAACAGTCCCTAGAACAACTATGAAAGATGTGCATATAGATACTGTTCCACTTATTATGAACCCAGAGACTGCATCTTTGATTCTGTCCTCATTGCCTCCACAATCTACATTTTCATTCCACTTCCCCAAATTTTGACAAAGGGCCATAAATAAATAGAACTGGGCTAGGAAGCATAAAACATACCATCCCATTGTTGTCTTCAAGTGTAATACATCGTGAAAATGGCGGGCGAAAAATACCAAGTAGCCCCAAGCGGGGCCCGCTACAATCCCTATAATAGATTCTGCTAGAGAAATGGTAGGCAAATCAATGCCTTCATATGTATGCCTTGCTTTTCCCGAATACTTATTGTATAAAGTGAACTTTCCCTTGCAGCCTTCGAGCTCTTCTTGTAGCACTAACCCTATCCCCTGGATGTACGACATTGCTTCTGAGTGACTACATGAAAGGGAGGAAGAAATATTTAGTGAGAACTTACAATCGGATATGTGAAGGCAGCGACTGCAATGAAGATGAGAGCCCCTGATAGTATGAGTTTGATCTCTTCGCCTGCCGTCATCCTTCCCCCGAGCAAAGAGTGAGAAGGAGAGAATTCTGCCTCGGATTTAACTTCCTGAGCAAGCTTCCATCAGAACAAAACATCTTAATATCAGGGAGAGAAGTAACCTGAATTAAGGCCTCGGTCTCCTCCTCATCGAGGTCTCTTATCTCTGGAAGAAAGCCCGGACATAGACGCACCGCAGCTCGGTGTGCCCCCACCATTCTTCCCCAACCCAGCTGAAATCGAGCGTAAACGAATAGTAGGGATTTTAATACTGCGACAACGATTAAATTCAAATTTCTTTAATTTGTTCTTTACAGGATTTGAGAGTTTTAATAAGCTGGAGGGAACTGATCGTCGACAACACAAACACTCATTTGGTGCCGTTTATCGACACTTTGGAGCAATTTACTTGATTTATTAGGTAAATCACAGTGTGCTGCCGTCGGTAGTTGCAATGCAGCAAATCTTTTGGAGTTTTTACAGACTCAAGAGATCGAGACTATTTTGATTCTACGACAGCATCTTTTCGTAGCAGGTGGGATAAGTGCGCTCCTCGGAGATAAGCACTTCGCGAATAGGCCCTGTTTTGGTACGAACGACAAGGAAAATATTGAATTTTAATGGAAAATGGATGGTTTCTCTCGACTGGCGGAGAGCAGAATCCGAACCCCCCTTCCCCTCCCGAAGAACCGCACCTGACCCTCATGAGAAAACGTCCGGCTCGCACCCTTCGAAGGGTAAAAGAACCCCAAACACAGATTCTTGCAGCTTGCGAAATTGTCAACTTCTTGTGCGCTAAGCATCTCTTAGCTCGGAAGTCGATCGGCCTCTTCTGCGACGGTAGCATGTCTCTCCTGCAGCTTGTTCAATACAATACGCTTGAAATAGTGGGTTTTGACCATTTCTAGGCGGAAGTAGGGTAAACAACTATCTCCTCAGTGAGGTCAAGAATCAAGCTTTGTTCGCAGAGAGGATAATAGTAAATAGGCAGAGGTTGATAAAGGCTTGGCGCCACAGCAAATCCGACCCGAAACTCGAGCTATCAAACGATGATGTTAGAGAAGTGATGGAAAGCAACGCTCAGCGCTGCAACGGTTACGATTTACTGCTCTGCATTGGATTGAATTTCAGGGAAAACGAGCTGGTTATCAAGTATGCAAAGCTGTGCAAGAAGGACTGCCTTGTTGTGGTTGATGTAGAGCGCGTTAGTAGAGCGCAGGGTGTAGCTCGGCCAGTGGAAATGCTGAAAAAAATTGACCACTCGGAGATGGAATCTGTTGTTCAAGAAGGTTACGTTGCGTTATATTACACCAACGAGGGACGGGGGCGAGTACCCAATGAAACGAAAGTAGGAACGTAACATCTTCAAAAAAGAGAAGCTTAGTTGACACAAATCGGCTGCTGTTCTTCTTGTAGGCAAGAGTCCGGAAGGTCCCACCAGATAAGGCAGCTCTAACGAAGAATAAAAGGTAACAGCAGCGGCGATGATTGATCTTTTGAGACACAAGTGATAATATGTGTGATGATCATAGGCGAAAAACCGAACGTTCTGAAGATTCGACGGTAGTGAAGGGGGGGGGCGTTGGGGGTGAAAGAATTGTGATAGCAGCATGAAGAAGGCAAATTTTAAAGATTGTCTGGTTTTTGCGCCATTCACTTTCGTCTTAATTTTAGGATGGGGCAGAAGACGAAGACTCGTTCGTTTACAATTCGCGTGTGTGCAGGAGATATACTCTGCGCGTCATGGGGACATGTAAGGGATCCGATGCGAAACCGATCGAGGCTGTCTTTGCCGAGGAAGACACCATTGCTACTATTAAAAACCATGTTGCAGAAAAGGTGTTGGGAGTGAAAGGCGGCGAGAAACGCGCTGCGACTGTGCAAGAAATGCAGATTATAGCCCATACGCGAGCTACAAGACACACTTCCTCGATGTCCCCTCCCTTATCCTTGGTGAGAAACTACGAGCCCATTGTTTCAATGCGGTAGCGATGTATAGATAGAATCTTGGGAGATATTTATGCGAGAGCTGTGTCATGAGTTTCCCACGAACCTTCCGACTTGCATGATCAGACTCCAATCCACAGATGAAGATCGAGGAGGATGGCGGTGGCGGTTTCAGCTACAATAACTTCCTAGCAAGCCTGAACATCGAAGGAGGAAAGGATGCGAAATGGCTGCGCGAAGACTTTTTCAATCACGAAGTGCCTCATCTAGGGGACCTGAAGCTGCTCACGAAATCAGAGATCTTCGACGCCTGCAAGAGCCGGATTCGTACAAACCGCATCTGGGAGGCTGTGAGAAAGCAAGTGGAGAGGGCGGAGAAACCCAGAGAGGAGAGGGACGCAGGTGGCCATCTTGCAACTGTGTATGGTCGGTGGAAACACCCGATTCTTCACGAGCCGTGCGACGACTCCAGTCTCCTTGCCAACGAGTGCTTTGCACCCGGCACTATCTTACATGTGATTTCTACTGCTCCGACCTCAATCCGCGTGATCAATTCGAGGAAGAGAATGCTAGGCAGCGTCACCGTGTGTGCGAACGCACGTGGACAGGAGTTATACCGTAAAGTAAGACGTCTCCTCGCTCCCAGCTATGGTAGCATTTTGCTGCTGAATCACGATCGGAAGGTGATCGACCCGTGGGGCTACATTTACGACTATGGCATTGGTGAAAACCAGAGCAAAGTCGTAGAGGTCAATCGAGATAATGCAGTTATTCCAAGTACCAATCGTCTTGGGCACCCATGGCTTCGTCCCGAATGATTGTAACGTTTGCCCTCAGCAACTGCGTGAGTGTTGATAACGCTGCTAACACAGCATGTACATCGTCAAGACATGTCGCATTGTTAAGCCAAATATTGAGGACGTACAGCGCGCATGAAAACTGTTACAGCATGTACATCGTTTATGCGTGATATATACTAGGGTGCTTTTTATCACGACACACAACTATCTCTAGATCTAATTAATAAATACGTGTGTGTAAGATGTGCAAAGTCGTAGAGCATACTAGCATGTCTATGAGCATATCTAGCAGATGTTTTCAATTTCGGTACATGTGTATGTTGTGTGGTGCGAGAGATCGTTTTGATGTAGCAGCTACACAGAATCTATCTATACTAGTATACCTTTGTATGAGGCGGATGTTATGAATAAAATAAATCTTTTCAATGATCGATCATTAATAATACAATCTATCGGTGTCTGCTGTAGCAGCGCGCGTATGTAGTAGATCGGCTGTGTGCTACTAGTTTGCTGGTGTGTACATGACAAAGCTCGAATGGTCACCATCGATGCGCCCAGACACTAGCCAAAAAGCCACAGTATTTTATGACATTCTTGCTAGAAATAATCTAGCCTTCATGTGGTACTGCACCAGCTTATCATGTACATGCAGATGCTGAGCTAGTGAACGTAGTATGCGCTGTTATATCACACGCGACATATGAATTAGTGAAGGCACGGCTTACGATTCGGAGCGCACACACAGGAGGATTGTTAATCAGATTGATCTCTATATTGTGTGGGATGCATAATCTGTATAGAACTTGTGCGTTTTGCCAATCTTATGTATCACTTCTCGAAGCCTTTGAAACGTGACATCTGCCCCTGCTGGAATCTAATTTGCAGGGATCGTTGGAAAGGCAATGACGCTCTCAATGAACTGCGACGTTGTCTAACCGAGCACGTTCTCAATTCGCGCTATCAACCGATTTCCTCATGATCGATATCACATCTCCTAAAAAAAAGTGGGAGGGGGGGAGGCGGTAGAGTGAAATCAGAACTCAGGAATGAACTACCAGCTTACCATCAGCACGTCAGATAAGAAAGGGGAGGGGGGGGGAAGTGGCGGCATGGACATGCTACACTTGAGCAAAGTTTACTACTCGGAGCTTAAAAACAGCTCACTGCTGCTTGACAGCATGATTACTACTACTACTACTACTACTACTACTACTACTGCTACTACTGCTACTACCAGGCTTCTCAGCTTTGAAGATACCAGACCCTGATACTATTAGATTGGCTCCGGCCTGTTGTTGTTGTTGTTGTTGTTGTTGTTGTTGTTCGTGCGGTGTTTGTCCCGTAGATCTCGCGATCTACATTTTTTGGCGATGGCGATGGCGCTAGTTATGCGCGCGCGCGCACGTGCGTGATGTGGACATGCAATCGGGTTTTGGAGTAAGTATGATTCATGGCTCTTGCTCTTCTTTTTGTTCTTCTTCCTCCTCCTCCCCCCCCCCTCCTCTTTATTGTGCCCTTCTATACCTTTGCACATGCATCGATGGTGTGAGTCTTCACGCCGCCGTCGACCTGAACATCCACCACCACAGCAGCAGCAGCCAGCAGCAGCCAAGGTAATGTGTTGGGAAGTTAGATACCCTGGAATTGCCGCAGTTGGCTTCGCTACGACTACGACTGCATCGCTACCATGAGTCACCACTAACATCACGCAAACTGCTGTGGAGAGACGGTTTGGCGTCGCATAGATATATAATATGTAAGATATATGTATTTCAGATGCAAGAACATGAATAAAGTGTGCAGTAGCCGCAGTAGTAATTGCTGGTGTATATTGTTGTTGTTCAGGCGGTGGTGGGATTTCTGGTATGGTTACCTGAATACCGATGGACGGGAACTTCACTCGGATCTTGGCAACCTGTGCAGCAGCAAGATACGACGACGACGAGGAGGAGGAGGAGGAGGAGGAGGAGGAGGAGGAGGCACACAATGCAGACAAACAAACACAAACACACACACACACACACCCACGTACACACACTAATCATTTCTTCAAACCAAGTCGCAAGGTCAATTCTCCTACAAC
>ADNK01002724.1:0-41606 GCA_000320545.1 Bigelowiella natans CCMP2755 | reverse complement strand
TCAATTATGATATTTGCCATTGTTTTTAGGCAATTTCTCTCGCTCCCCCCCTCTTTCTATCTCTCTCTCTTTCTCTCTCTCTCTCTCTCTCCTCTTCCATCCATAAGAATTACACGCGCATCCCTCATGTGCCCCGTCCTTGCTCATATATATATATATATATATATATATATATATATATTATGTTCATACTATGTTGTATTACACAAAAAATATGCGCAAAACGCCGCGTTCAGTCCCGAGCCTTGTTGAGCTACAACATCGCCAACGCCTACATCCATCTACGTCAATTCGATAAGGTGCTCTGCCATTGATTTCACCCGCACTTGTATCCACACCGAATGCTGCTGAGAAGCTCCAATCCCAATGATGAGCTACTAACATCGATCCCCTCCATCATCGCCCCTCGCAGGGTCTCAGCGTCGTGGAAGGAGTTTGGGTCAAGGAGAAGCGCGCACTGTTCCTGCACGACAAAAGTGCGTTCGCGTGCGTCGCATTTACCACGCTCAAGCTGGCAGTGTGCACGGGCAACTTCGGTAGGCCTTTGGAGAATAGAGCAGTTTTTAGTTTTGCAATGCTCACTGAGCACATCGCTGGTGTCGCTCCGTATCGAGCGAAACGGCCTTATGGTGACCGCGGGGTGAAAAGCTATAGCTTTGTATCATTCTGCCCTCTTTCCAGATGTGAGGTTCACCACCACGCTCACTTCTAACTATTTTGAGGATTTATACCTTCCCACCAATCAATGATACCAACCCCCCCCCCCCCCCCCCACCCTCGCTTTACCACAACTTCTCTGTAGGTACTCCGAGGCGTGCGAATGGCTTCGAAAGGCTGTTGAACTCGCTCCGATGCTGAAGCAGCACAAGCAGCAGCAGCAGCAGCAGCAGCAGCGAAGTGGGAGGGGTAAGAAGAAGAACCAAAGTGAGAAGGGGATAAATCTACTATTTGACAGCAAGGGCAGCCCCAGCAAAGCTTCCCCCCTCTCCTCTTTCTCCTCCACGTCATCGTCATCATCATCGTCATCATCATCGTCGTCGTCATTGCCATCATCGATGTCCGGATTTGGGACAATATACGTCGTCGCATCGACGTGGCAGCAGCTAGCAGAGAGCTTGATCGGTAGTATATATGGAATCAATAGAAAATAATTTAAATATTATATATATATATATATATATATATATATACATTTTGTGTGTGTGTGCGCGCGCGTGCGCGCGCAGTGGATGACCTGGCCTCATCGCGCCGCATAAACCCCCGTCATTTGCTGCTTAACATCGAAATAGAAAGAGAGAGAGAGAGAGAGAGAGAGAGAGAGAGAGAGAGAGCAAGGGGCGGGGGGGAGTGGGGGCATGATGGAGGCGGGGAGAGAGAGCATTAAGGTTGAAAGACGTAGCAGCGCACTACTACCACCACGATTGTGTAATCCCCCAACCCCCCCCGTCCTCACCTTCCTCCCTCCCCCGTAGCGGTTTATTTAGAGGATACCGGCAACTACACAGGAGGTGACCGACCTGGCCTTTTCCTCTTTCCTGATGATGCTTGCTTTCCACATAGCACAACACATCGTGCGTCATTGCGCATTGCACCGAATATCATAGTATTGCATAGCACCGTGCAGCACAGCTTCTTCGCTGATTACATCGCCTCAAACTGCGCTTGTATCTGTACGATCCACGTGCGCACACACGCAAAATATGTGGTGATATGTATATGTGTATGAGTGTGTGAGTGTGTGTGTGTGTCGGATTCCTAAATTTGTATTGATTATTACTATTTACCATAATCAGGCACAAGCAAAGGGCTAGCAGGCACCTCTGCCGCGGAGGATAGAAAGGTCGCTGTGCTCCCAACGAGGAAATTTAGGACGGGGGAGGAGGGAAGGGGGGGGGGGTTGTGTGAAAACGAGGAAGATTTAAGAATATGAAGCAATCTCCCGAAGAGACGCCGTGCAAGAATAATATGTATTGATCGATATGTATTTAAATATATAACAAAAAATATATATTATAATATAATAAAAATAGTGAATATATAAAATGCTGATATTAGTTTTCTCCTTCGTTCTGTACTAGGTTTCACGATTTGCCTTTCAAACGGAAGCTGGTGTGCGCTATAAGATCGCAACGGCAGATTCGGTAGGAATGGTGTTCAGTGTTTTTTTGGGGGGGGGGGGGGGAGAAGAAGAAGAAGAAGAAGAAGAAGAAGAAGAAAAAGAAGAAGTACAATTGTAGCTACCACATGCAGATTGGTAGTTGTAGGAGTAATAACATTAGTACAGCAGCCGCCGCCCGATATGCATAACAACGATTACTATTCCTGTCTCCCCCCCCTCCTCCTACTTGTCAGGACCCCCGAGCGAAGAGCCTTGGTGAGATGAAAGGGCATGAGGGTGAATTAGGATGATGATGGGCGGAGTGGAGTGTTATCAACACACACACACACACACACACACACACACACACGCACAGAGAGAGAGAGAGAGAGAGAGAGAGAGAGAGAGAAGAGATATGGATGAAATGCGCTGCAAGCAGCCATGAATCTTAAGATAAGCAACATGCTACCAACACTACTCTTCTTCCTCCTCCTCCTCCTCCTCCTCCTCCTTCTCTCCTCCTCCTGACATAATTATCATCTTCCATATATTCAGAGGTGCTACGAGAAGCTCTCATGTGCTCGCACAACGCGCTCGTCCTTCTCCAGCGCCACCCGCAGCATAAGGCCACGCCTGCCCCCCCCCTTCTCCTCCTGAGGAAGGAGTGCGACGTTCAGCTCATGATCATGTAAGTTTACGCGGTGTGTGTCGTGTATGGTGCACGGTGCGCGCGCGCGTGTGTGTGCGTTTGTGTTAAAGTGAGAGATGCTGTCTCGCTGCTTTCGATTGACAATTTCATGATTTTTCACGAGAAATCACCTAAGAAAAACGCCCACTCGCCACGCGCTGCAACAGGTATTTGACGCTCTGCCTGGATGACCCCGTCGTCACCATATCACATGGGAAGAAGGTTGCGCGCTGATTTCTGCCGCTTTCGTTCATTTTCGCGTACGATTTTGGATCGCATGCTTTAAGTGTGTGTGCGCGCGCGCGCGCGCGTGTGTGTGTGCTCTATGTGATATGAAACAACAATATAGCTTCTCAATCTCCTGGACAAGGCGAAGGCGGCGAGCGATGATAAGAGGAAGGGCAAGGGCGGTAGGAAGAAGAAAAGAGGGGGAGGAGGAGGAGGAGGAGGGGGGGGTCCGTCGGATGAGAGAGGCGCAACTTCGCTCGGCTCCGCCATCCCTCCCTCCTATAACTACATCGTGCGCACGTACATGGCAGAGGTAACACAGATCTGAATTTATCTAAACACACACACACACACACACTCACGAACACACATATAGACATATACACAGATACACATATTTGGACACACTCGATGATCCAATGAACAGCCGTGCTGTTTCTCCGCGCCAATCCCCCCCCTCCCCCCCCTTCCCCCCTCCCCCCTCCCCCCTTCCCAATCCAAAGAACACACGCCTTTTGCAATTGCACAAAACGCAGGCCTTCTGCTCGCTGAACCGCCCGAAGGAGGCCGCAGGCCACTTGAAATCGCCGTACTTGCAGACCAACGACGCCCTCAACGTCGTCCCCGCAGACCAATTTACGCGCCGGGAACATCTGAGGCTGCGCATCGCTCGGAACGCCGCCGCCGCCGCCGCTGCTGCTGACAGGGGCGATTCTCCTGCGAGAAGAGACGCAAAAGCGCGCTCGCCGTCGCCCAGGGCCGGCGGCAGGGCTGATGAGGCCCATCGTGAGGTTCGTATGATGAGTGATGGAATGTGCGTTGGTTTCTCGACGACCTTGTTGATTTAGGCAGAAAGAGAGTATGTTTGGAAATTTGATGACGATGATGATGATGACGACGACGATGACAACGACGATAGATCGTCGATTAGGCGCTAAGTACAGAACCGTTTCTTCCCCCCCCCCCCCCCCCTTTGATCAACAACCATAAGGAATGGACATCCGCATCGAGAGCGGCCTTGTTCACAAATCTGGCGATTTGCCACGTTATGCGGGGTAGGTTCTACATAACGGTGTTGTCCGGAGTTATCATGCTCAATTTCACAATTATCATTGGAAAGATCTCATCGTCATTGCGTATATCGTCAGGGAACTTGACGCAAGGCTTGCAATGCGTGAAAAGGGCGCTGATGGTCGTTTCGAACTATCTTCCCGCTCTCAGGTCATACGTGAATATAAATATAAATTAATTAATAAATATATATTTGTATGTATTTATTTACATGTATGGAGGGGGGGGGGGGCAAATCAATATTTGTGATTAGTATGGTAGTGGGTTCATAGTAGCAGATGATATATTATATGTTATACATACACAAATATGTATTTTCGAAATATAGGTTATTCGTGTACATCCACATCCGAAAAGGCGATACGGTATCGATATAAACGCTGCTAGTTAGATAAGATGATGGTATTGGGGGCAAAAGCATTCTTATCAGTCGCACCCGAAGCAAGAGAATAAGTGTTACGCTACCACCTCTCACTAATCCCCCTTCCCCATGCATCTATGCAGGCAAAGGCCATCGATTTTCTTCGCACTGAGCGGCCTATTCCACCGAAGATCTCCTTCCAACGAACAGCGGATGGGGAAAATGAACGAAACGAAGACACTCGCCATGCTGGAGCCCCCCTCCCTAGTGACAGTAGGCATGGTGATGTGAAAGATGGAAGCAGGGGTGCCAACCCTAGTCATCGTCAACATCCTCCCAATCACCCTGCTGCAGTTTCTCAAAGTAGCGGCGGCAGAAGCAGGAATGAAAACTCGCCTGACCGAGTCGCGGTCTTTGCAGTTGCGAATACTGCGCTGCAGCAGTGAAGGACATAGAAGCATAATAGTGATGATCTAGAGATGAACACACTGCTAGCCGTAAGGCAGTCAACCGTACCAGCGTAGATAATGCATTACAACTAAGTTTCCAACACATTTGAGGCATGGTAAAGGCTACATGTCAATGTACGATATTGATGACAGACTAGACAAATGCAACAACAACCTAGCTGCTAGCAACGTGCATGCTAGCATGCTGTCTAGCTGTGCATGTTGTCTAATAGCAGTGCATTGCATTCATTATTCATTTGTAGCACGGTTTGTTGGTTGTGTCGTGTTGTAGTAGATCGAAATCCACATCTAAATTTTGCCGTGCTCGATTGACCTAGCTAGCTAGTGACGCCTAGCCTCGCTCATTTGTTCTAGCAATCTAGCAATGTTCAATGCTAGAATGTTGCTCAGTGAAAACTAGCGTAGCCGCTGTGATCCATGCGGAGCTCTGCGTTCGGTCTACAATCATCTAGTCATCCACGGATTGATGTGATGCAAATTGAATTTAAGCGCACTCTAGACACTTAGACACATCTAGAGGCAAGTGCGCGAAGAAATCTAATTCACACAGCTGTCAGCCCAATTTTGGTAGACTGCATCACAACACAGCATCACCTTCTAGCTAGCTCTAGAGACTAGACGATCTAGACATGTGACAAGTGGCAAGAAGCTGTGTCAATTGCCAAGCCCAAAGTTTGTGCGTGGATGTCTACAATTGAGCCTGATTAATTTAGTAACTTTGACGAGCAATGTAATCTAGTAATGACAAATGTCAAGCTTGCTGTATTAAATGCAAATCCATACAATAGATAAATTTAATGAATGTATGTAGCAGAGCGAACCTCTCACTTATATGTGGTTCTGATTTCTGATGGGTCTTCAAGTGAATCTCATCTGCGCAAAGATTCAAAAGCATCCTTAACGGCTTTCGAATCGAAAGAACACAATGTAACTAATTTAATTCTTTGAGCACAGTTTCGATCCTGTTAAATATTATGAGAACAACTGAAGTTTTGATAATGGGTGATGAAATAAAAGGAGAACCCATTTCATCGCCACTTCTAAGAATCTTTCCTTGATATGTTGCAATGATGCCTCGTAATCTTAGCATAAAAGCATACACCGCTGAGCATGTACAGTTTATAATGTGCGGTAATGTGTGAGAAATATATAATAGATTTTTACTAACCTGTTTGAATCCCTTTATAACCTTTCAAGGCGGGACACACTGTAATGGGAACCCTGGGAATTACAATACTCACTATTTGTTGCTGCATAGTTTTTGAATATCAATGTTTCATTTCTCAACTACTTACCTTTTAATTTTTTCCTTGAATATGTCAATCTTATTTAAAACTAGCATTACTTGCACATTTTGACTCCAAGGGCTACCGATCACATCAGAAAAAAGATCTATATCCTGTAAAAAGGACATCTTAGTCAAATACCGCCAAACAAGCACTTTTTGGAACCTCTACGAGCGAATTCGAATTTGTGTCTTCAAACAGAGTCTAAATAGTATTAATTAGTAAGCCATATTTGTAGTATGCTATGTAAAGGCAAGCAATGCTGTAACCCGATTGTATGCACTAATAGCCGAAACAAATATTATGTACGAAGTATCTGAAACACTTAAATATTAAGAGGAGTGATTATTCATTCGTAATATCTTTCCAATTTGATAAGCAGAAGCAACTATGTGAAAAACTAGCGTTACCAATGGATCCATTTCCGGCGCTCACTTCGTGCACCACCTAAATCGAATGTCACGTATTCGATGTCGCCATCTCTAATTCTGGCCTCTACTAGTCCACTAGTTCGAGTGCAATCTTTCAAAAAATCTTCGAATGTAGGCAGATAAGACGGGTTTAAGATCTTTGAAACTTTCTCCATGAAATATGGCATCGTTTCGGCTATTCCTGGATCCGTTTGTCTTTCATAGGCGTGCTGTATGGCTGGACAATTCCATAATTTCTCTAATTTGTTCTTGCAAAGGTGCACCTTCTCACTCGATTGCATCTTCATATCCATAAGACATTCGAGGGTTTCAGCGCTCAACTTTTCCATCTCAGGGCTTAAGTGATAAATACTTCTCCAGCAATCATATTCATGTACGATATTTACTATGCACTTTCCCATTTTAAAAGGAACTAATACTTCGTACAGCTCCCTTCTACTAATAGTTCCAACGTATTTGTTTCCACTAGGAATGTTTGCAAATATTGCAGGGTATTTAAGGAGAGAACTAAACCAATGAACGAAATGATCTTCTAGAATCTCGATCAGACTAGACCTGTCAAATTTGTTGTCGCCAAACTTTTCAGTACCATAGAGCTGTAGCATTTGTTTAAAGATTGTGGACTTTCCGCATTGGGATGCTCCAAGGATGAGGACCTTTTCTCTATAGTATAACAGTGGATTCTGTATCTTTTCATCCTGCTCAGTCTCTGATGTGGACGTCACGGAATTAATATGTTTAATGATACTCCTATCACTAGCATCAATCGGTTTTCGTCGCGCCAACCCTGCGCCTGTACAGTTTAAAAAAACAACACCATCATGTTCGAGAGCTCGTTCTATTTGGGAATTCAAAATTCAATTTTGCCAGGTGGGGACCCATTGTTCGATTTAGTGCATGATTAACAATTTTTCCCGAACATCGCATTGCCTGAAAAACAGCACTAATACCCGACGATTTATACTAATATCACATCAATTTTAGAACTGCGACAACCACAACATTTCTAATCACAGCCGGCGAGAGATGAGCCAAATTCCCTTGAAATTATCTTGTGCGACACAGTTCGGATGATGTCTTCGTAAAGGAAGCATATCTATTGCACACAACTAAAGTCCCAGCAGTTGATAAAATGCGCAGAAATGTTGTCGTCTTCTTGAATTGCCACAGTTATCGTTCGATGAAGCTGCATTCCGCTGGAAAAAAGTTGCCAGCATCAAAACCTGTTGGTCATCATGACCCAAGTCTCAATCAGTTAATCAGCAAATTTCGCAAAATTAGCGCACAAAATAAGTGCGACAACATAAAATAATTGTCGCACGTAACATTATCATAGCAATTGTCGCACGTAACATTATCATAGCTGCGCATCATCTGAACGCCGACAGGCAAAAGTTCGACCTCATCGAAGAGCTTGGAACAACGATGAGGGCCACTGCATTCGATGCATTCGTTTTGGTATCAAGCAGCATTTCCTTACCAGTGACTCTATGGAAAATCTATCTAAAAGGGGCTTGGAGTGGAACGTCAGGAGTTAAAATTCTCTGGTAATCATTCTGACTCACGCACAATGCATGCGCATGACATAGCAATGTAGTGGGGGATAAATTTGTCACATACATCCTGCACACAGGGGTACTGCATCATTAATGTTTGGAGCTATCTTGTTCTCAATACTTCTTCCGCGAGGCCCAACGAGAGGCCCCTGGCAGCTTATACAAATAATGACTGGATACTTTTTGGTTGATACGTGAAATATAAGCAACATTGTTCAGTCAAATGATAATTATTTTGTATTTAGGGGACTATGTATGTTACAATAATTTACATCATTAAGAACTTAACGCAGACCATGTATGGCACTGCAAGAATGACTGCGCATCTTCCGAGACATCTTGAAGTTGTGTTTAATGGTACAATTGCCTACATCATAATAGCTTCTATTGCAGGCACGATCGGTAAAAAATAAAAGAATGGTTTTGACTTTTTGAAGAAGACATCGTAACATTTGTTTCCTGCCTTTTATTTTGCAGCTATTCTCATTACGGATGAAAAACGATACGAGGCTATTCAATTTCTAGCTTGTGCGTCTATGCATTTGCACATTACTCCATATGGGTTCTACACAGGCTACGTTTTGATTACAAACATTCATTCTCATGTATCAACTCTTAAGAGCCAGTCTAGGACACATGAACCTCAGACCCAAACCCGGGTTGATAGCACCACTGAATTAAAATTGCCCCTAAAAGGAAATTCCAATTCTTCTGCATTGAAGACCGCTAGTAGCACTCGTTTAGTTAGTCCCTCCTATGTGAAACGTAATGTTGGAAGCTCAGCTGTGACGACAGAAAACATAAACGAAGTTCATGCTGCTCCTATTGAAAAGTCATTTAAAGCAGACGTTGACGAGAACTGGCTGAAAAATGTAAATGCTAATCTCAATAGACGGCTTCCGACTGGTGGAAATCTGGTGTGGATCAACAAACTATCGGCGTTAAATTCCAGATTGATTTATACTCTTATTTTTTTTGGAACCACTTCTGTGATCGCGTTTGTTATGTTGTTAGCATTGGGACTTCAAGCTTTGAACAGCTCCGCTAAATATTCGGAAGAAAACGAAAAAATATATGCAGAAAGCAACTGGCCAAATAGTATCACGGTAGCAAGAGCCATAATGGTTTACGTTTCATACCATTGGTTATATATCTATGGGCGTCCTTGGCCGAAATTATGCAGCTAAGTGGTCCCTCTGAAAGTTGGGAATGCATGCTAACAAGTTAGCCTTTAGGAATTCATTCGGATTATGTATGAATTAGCATGTCTTATCGATAGTACAGCAATAGGAATCTAGGCTAGCCTTGCAGTGGCAACAATGGAAAGCTCGCATTCATTGCGGTCTCTCATTTTTGTCAAATTTGATGAAAAGCACACTTGCTAGCTTGCTTGATTTTGTGTTGCATCTTCATCGACTCTTTCCGCAGCAATGAGTGGAAGAGAAGTCGACTTCACAGAAAATTGTGCATGCGCCAGCACGTGTGTGTTGTGCATGTTCAGACGTGCATGCCAATGTGTTTTGGTGTGTTTTGGCTTGTCTGTTCAGATGTCATTGTGCATGCACTAGTGCAAGCTAGCAAGCTGCGTGCCGCAACTAGACAACACAGCTAGACAGAGAGCACTAGAGCAAACAGCATCCTCGATGAGAAAAGGGTGCACGCAACCGGACAAACTGGGAGACAAAACGTTCCACACAAGATGCAGAGGTCCAGGCAGAACAAAGGGATGTTTGCAGAAACGTGTTTGTTTGTTTCAGTGTGAAGGAGGATTGATCACACGAAAAGCTAGCTCTGGTGCTGTGACCCACGCTAGCACGGCGTGAAATTGTTGCCATGACACTGTGTCTGAACAGTCACAACAAACAAAACAGATGGAAAGAAAGAAACACGTGTTTCCATTGGAGCAGCTGAAAAGATCATGGGACAAAACATCAATGCTAGAATGGATGCTCGCAGTTTCATTTCACACGCACCATCCGACACGAAATAACATCAAGTCAACACGGGCGATTTTTGACAGATGTGTGGTGCAATTTGCTGTCGTAGTTCAGGTTTTCAGGCCTTTTTTCCATCATAAATTGCTCTCTTTTTTTTAATCAGATCTTTGTGCTGCACTTTGTTGCCCCAGCGCTGAATTGCCTTTTGTATTCCATTCGAGCTAATGGCTCCCGTTTCTACTCTTCCTGTGGCAATTGCGGCGACGCTCATTCTGCTGGGCTTCCCAGCACATGGAGTATGGATGCGTGTCCCCAGAGAAGCAACTAAGATGGAGGACGTAAATCCTTTCTATCTCCAATTTGAATCAAGCCACAATGTAACTGTTCCTCCTCTAGTACCGCTCGGCGATGACGCCACCGAGGAGGCTATTGCTGCATCTCGAGCGATGCAAGACACCTTCATCAATGAACCTACCGTTCTTTCGAAAAGAAATTTAATGCTAAGCACTAATGTGAACCAAGAAAAATTGAACTCTGATTCACTTACAGAAGGCGTTGAGAGTGGGTCTATTGACAGCACCATTGTCAAGCCTCAAAATGAACAATTGCAGTTGTTCGACGTTGGAGCTAAACAGAATATTGAAAGCGAAGCCTCTGTGAGAGAAACTGGGATCGAGACCAAGCCACATATTAGCGAATCTATTTCAGAGATAGAGCCCTGGGATTACGATACTGAATCACCCTCGATGGTTGCTGAAGTTCAAAGAGATCAATTAGATGATCCTAATACTGATTTTAAGCAAAGCAGTGATGACGAAGGACACAATATTACTAACCAGCAAGCAGCAGCTATTGCAAGCCAGATTCCAACGACGCCTTTGTCCGCAATACAAAGTGAAAACTCTAATGTGGAACCAACATCAGGAGTTACAGAGTTTGAGGAACAAGAATCATCCGAAGTGACCGATCCCCTACGACCGGTTAATTCAATCGTAGAGGAAGCTGTAGATTTGTTTGAGACAATCTCTCGTGAACTTGGTCTCAAGTATATGAATGAAGCTGAATTTTTAAGTAGTAAACCTCCAAAGAACGAAGAAGAGCAGAGGGAAACGAATACCACGGTTCTGCAAGAAGTGGAATCGCAACCTCCAAAATACTATATCAAATACTTCCTCCTTTCCATTCAGAATTCTGGGGAGGAAATGCTGCACTCCCTTCTCTCCAACCATTCCGTAGTTCTAACACACAAAGACAGTTGTTTCCCCACCTATTCACAACTATCAGATTGTGTGTCAGCTTGGAACCCAACGCACACCCTTCCTGAGGATGTGAACATGCACTCAAACAAATCTGCAGAGCTTTTAGATATGCTTTTCTGGTAAATCAATGTTGTATGTTATATTACTTTCTGATTGCTGATTGCTGATACATTATGCATTAATGTATTATGAATTCATTTTTAAAGGGGACCTCCAGGTGTGCCTAAGGCGTATTTGGGATTCGAGTGGATGATTAATGAAATTCCAATGGATCGGGAAGATGACGTTGCGGCATACGTGGAATCACGAGACGTGAAAATTGTGAGTTTCTCACGATATAATCGACTTCGCCATTGTTACTCTATTTTTGAGGAATATCAGAGGAAGTCTGGAAAATACTCTACTGACGGGTGGGTTATTCCTGAAAAATTCTTTGATGATTGTATTTCTTGGATCGCGCAACAGCAGCAAGTACGAGAGAAGTTCCTCAACAAAATTGTGGACTACAGAGTACTTAATGTCGAGTTTGGAGAACTTTGTAGCAATACCGATGTTGAACTAGCGAGAATTGAGTACTTCTTTGGGTTTAAGGAGAAGATCGATAGAGCTTTCCTTCCAAAGAATGATGTGCCACTTTCAACGCTCATCAAAAACTGGGACTCGGTGTACCAGCACCTTCTTATTACGCATCCTGATAATACACCAACCACAATAATCAACCAATGGGCGAATTCAGCCGAATGCTTCAACCGGGACTCCCTTGAAGCACAGTAGGGTTATTGTTGCCTTGAATTTAGCAACATCAAAGATAACCAAGTTAAAGTTATGAACGTTAATGTATCGGTTGGGCCTATATCATTACTGCGTACTGCATATGTTTCTTTTTAGTAGCAAATTTTTATAGGCCGTATTTGCATACATCTAGACATCCTGATCCTGATGCGATGTGCTTCACCGTATCCACATTCACTGAGATGTGAGAGCTACTCATTACAGCCTGCGCAATGATGAATACTAGCCAGTTTGTCATACCATTTCCCCAACATATGATGCTACTTCACTTTACATGATCTCTAGATCTAGACTAAAGCTAGAAAGCTGAACTATTCACGGCTAGACGGTAGAGAGGGCTAGAGATGTGAGCAATTTGTTTGTTGGTGTAATGCAAATCTAGCAATGTCAATGCAGACAAGCTGGCTTTGCTAGCTAGCTAGCTTTGGACGTTTGAGCAAGCAATGAATTGATTACAAGCACTCAGCTTAGCTAGCACCTCTAGATCCTAGAGATCTAGCTAGCTAGCTTGGCTAGCCAGCTAGAGTATTCTAGTATTGCCTATCTATCTAGTTAGCTATGTCTAGAGATGCACAGCTAGATCATGTGATTTAAAAATTTCAGCGCACTAGACTGTCTAGCTGTAGAGCATCTATGCTATAGCTAGCTGTATGTCCAGATGTTGTACTTGCATTACTGCGTACATTGTTTGCACTGTTCATCTTACTGACACTAGATGTGTGGCATGTGGAACACACCGCACGCAGATGATGGGAATGCATACATGCAGCAAATGGCGTGCTATACAATCCAATGCACTAGTGCACAGCTGCGTTGTAAAGTGTCATCATCATCAACGCTGTCCATGCTAGCATGTGAGTGTAAATCTAGACATGTCCCCTGCCAAACTTGCGTGTTTACTGCCATGTTTCGAATCGGCTCAAATCAACGGACTTAAAGCTGGGTTATCATTGTACGAAGATAGTTAAACTATGGTTGCAGTACATGCTAGGTAAATGCAGAGTACATACGTTGTGTCTATATCATCTAAATTATCATCTGATCCAGGGATGCAAAGCTGTGTGTGCGTGCACAGATCATTGCCTATCGTAGAAGTATAATTGTTGGAAAACGAATAATGAAAGAGCTCACGAATTAAGGAAAGTAAAGAACCCGGCAATTCCTACCCCAATGAATACAACTAGTGTTAGCAACGAGTTAGCTGTGTAGTAATAGCGGCCTAAGTCTCTGAAGTCTTCGTCACTTAAAGTGGGCAAAGCCCGTAACCACTCTTGGTATCCTCGGTCCAGCCCATGAAACTTTGCACCAACACACAGGACGCGCTTATAGCGTTCACGGGGCACGAGCCCCATTGCAGATGGGCGGTCTCCATGTACGCGACCCCTCCTTCTGAGAGCGAACCATTTGCTGGACTGAAAGACAATGACCGAATCTACAAAAATGCCGCTTCCGGCCTGGCTAGGCTTGTTAGAAAGATCACCTTTAGTCGACATTGTGCCGCCGTCATGATGATGGTACTTCTCGACACGACACTTGCTTATCACATAACCACCCTCATATTTTGCAAGTTTTTTAATGTCATCAGGGTCCAGTAAGTAGATTACTCCATGCACGTCGCTTGGCGACTGGCCAATGATCTCGTCGAATTTGTTGATTCTTGCCGCTAAACTGTCGGATCGAGGAACGATGTTCGCGTAACATCCTTGATGGTTAAAGCATAGCGAATGATCTCTCAGAATCCCTGGAATAGAGCTTCCATCTTCCAGTTGCACACCGCGTCTTTTCATCACTTTAGGATCCATGTTAGCTCCATAGGCAAAGTATTTAACTTTCTCCACAGAAACCGAAGTCAACGCACGAGAGCAGCGGGGTTTACGGGCATTCAGGCCTTCCAAGCGTGCCAAGGTCGGAAAGTGCGCTCTTCCTGCCCTAATCACCGGCGCATATTCCAAGAGGAGCACCACACATGTCGCTGCCACCGCAGCCAAGTTTTTCATCTCTCACTCACCGCCTATCACCTCACTGCTATCGCCGCTACATCTCTGCCTGTGCGTGCAGAGGCTACCTCCTAGCAGAGTGCCTGGAGGCGGAAAGGAGGTGGGTGCTCATGGCAATGGCATCGGGTTTGATTTTGTGCCAAAATGGCCTTAAATTCAATTAAAAAACATGACATTGTGGATGTCGCATCACTCAAATGGCAGAAGGAATTTCGCGGGAAGCCCTTCCTTCAAATTTGGAGAAGTGCAACAAACCGGTTGCTGCCCCCACCACAGCGCCCTGTCCGTCCTTCATGTCCGTTGATCCCACGCAGCTCCTCTCCCCCGAGGAAATTGAGGATGAGGAAGAGGAGGATATCAAGGTTTGTCGAAGTGACTGGGGAGGGGGGTGAGCGACGCGAGAGTTGCCGTGGTGGTTGAACAGGAATGAATGATTGGATGTGTAAGACCATATCTTTCCAGGCGACTCTGCGAATGATAGAAGACTCTCGCACTTTCAGAATGCGCATGGGGGTGACAAAAATCGGGAGAGACATGTTGAGTGATACGAACGAGGTTGTGATTTTGCTAACCTCTGTATTCCTCTCCATAGTTGGTCTTAGTTCCTCCCCTCCTTCCCCTCCCCACAATTAGGTTGTCCTGATGCACAAATCAGTATCCCACACCCACGCGCAGATAGGTCACTTTTAACATCGTGATGAACCTGTCGAAAATGCCGATGACGCAAACTTCTTGCATTGACATTTGTGTATTTATACAATATGAAATAATGAGTATCTGATGGGTACAATATTGCACAGAAATTGTGAATGAGGAGGGCAAGATCCGTGCGTATGTGACGGATCTAGGGAGCACTAACGGAACGTAAGAGCTTAGCCAGAGGCATGATATCGCTTGTGTCAATATATCGACAAAAATGATTCTTAAAAACAGAGAAATACTGAATTCGCGTAATAATATGTAGCCTCGTTATTTGGAAATGTAGTAGCACGAACCACATTGGGCTGTTCTGTGCTATCTGTTTCGGACCTTATATGTCCACACAAATACACCTCGTAAATAATGAAATTCAAACGACTAAGGCGGGTCGGTACAAGCGGAGATGTCTACCACAAGAACAAGATGATCCCTGCACGAAAACCACGACTCCTCGACGACGGCATTTTCATCTGCTTCGGAGGTCCGGCCTGCCTTGGCTCCTTTGTCTCTTGTTATTGACTTATTGCAAACTTATGGGTTTGGTGGTGCGTCATCCTCTTCTTTATCGCTGTTTATAGATCGAATCAGCCAGTTCCGGTTAGAGCGTGGCCCTCAGGTTTCGAAATAAGTTCTAGTTTCTTTCTCTCTCCCCCCCCCCCCCCCCCCCCACAATTAATATATATATATATATATATAAATATATATATATATATGTCTTCGATTCATTGCAGAAGGAAGAGGAGGCAAGCGAAGAAGAAAAGGAGAAAAAAACAAATAAAACGGCTGCAGCGGCAGCACCAACGTCAACACCTTCATCCTCCCCGTCCGTTCGGAAAGGAGGGGGTAAGCAGCAGCAGCAGCAGGGGGACAAAGAGGGGGAGGAAGAAACACCACCAGACATTGATGAGACGCAGGAGTAAGTTGTGAGAGCGGATGCGAGGAATATAAATATTATATATATATATATATATATATATATATATATGTGTGTGTGTGTGTGTGTGTGTGTGTGCTTTTGTTTCTGTGACCTCATATTTATGAGAGTAGATATCCACGCTGTGAAACCAATATACTACAATAGACGCATGGACACACAAACGTATACACTCTCGCACACACACACACACACACACACACACATGTTGCCCAGGTACGACTACGACCAAAGCAAAGCTCTCATGGGATCATCATCGCCTGATTACAGCACTGCTGCTATCACTGCAGCAGTTGGTGCTTCCAAAGCTGCTAGGACTTCCTGCTCCCCACCATCTAAGAAGGAGGAGAAAAAGAAGACTAACTGCGACAAGGTCGCCGCGCGGCCCTCTCCTCCTGCTGTCGCTACAGCGTCACCGATATCATCACCACAGGATAAAGCTAAAGGAGGGGGGGGAACTTCTCTCGAGGCCACATTCAGGTAGAAAGAAATTATATACTCGTCGTCTGCATTACTACAGAATGGGGCGCTCTTTCCTGCGTTCCTGTCGTTGCGATATATCTTTGAGCTATCTTAAAAATCCACGTTTGTTTCTCCGCCATTGGTGACGATGGGGGGCAATGAGCAGGTATGATGACGACGACATCGATGATGACGGCGTTGCTGCCGCCCCGCCAATGAAAAGTGCTGCAGGGGGGGAGGGGATTGAGGAGACGATTCCGTATGCTTCTCAGGTAATTTCCAATTTTTCTTCAGTCTTTCTGATATGCATGACTAGTTGCAGCGTACTTGCGACTTCATTTCGCATTCCCTCACTTACCCATTTCTTCATTTCTTCATATATTATGAGTAAGTATCATCATATATTCAGTGTAACCAATAGAGCTGCAACCATACGTCTTCTTTTATTCTTCCTCAGGAGAATCTCGGTCCCGATCTATCCGACCAAGACAGCAAAATGGTGAGGAAATCCTTAAAATTTTTATTTGGAAACAAAAAAAAGTATACTGTTTACTAAGTTTTTTTGGCTGTCATAAGTGCCTCCAAACTCTTGTAATGCACAAATACCGGGTGCTTTCTCACGACAAAACAGTCAATCCGAACAAACATCGCTTTGTATAAGGAGGAGGAGAGGGGGTAATTGTGCAGAGTCAATAAACCGAGAAACTACCTCGTGGCAAAGTACAAGAGGCCGAATTGCCCATAGACAATCGCAATGACGTATACTATATCATCCAATAGGCAGCGATTCCGGGGACGCAGCTCTATGACGTGGGGGGTGATGAAGAGGGGAAGAAGGGGGAGGGGGACGACAATGCCAATGATATTGCTACAGAAGGCGAAAAGGTCGTTGCAAACAACGTGCCCTTGATGAGGCAGCGATTTTTATCAATACTTCAATATGTTATTTCGATTTTAAACACCGTCGTCGTCTGTTGTGCATGCTTCGCCCGTCGCCTTTCGCCAGGCGTCGTTACAAGTGGAAGCAACACAGGCTTACGGGGGAGGGGGCGCAGATGATTATGAGGATGTCAACCGACGGGGAGGAAACGAGGTGTGTGGTTTTGGATTTTTGCCTCGTTCCAAGGCATATTGCTTGTCCATGGCACATTGTGTGCAAATCATGATCGAAATCGCCCATGAGCATAGTGATTCCTATGAGATGGTGGAATCGATTTTGAATGACCTCAATGATATAATCGGTCACAACAAACACCTACACCGTGTGCAGGAGAAGGAGCAAGAGGTTGACGAAATGGCAGTGACGCAGCCCTACTATGAGGACGACCCCATGATGAACGACCAACGCAAAAAGGAGAAAGATGAACAGGAAGAAGGAAAAGGCAACGAGGAGGCTAAAAAAGGCCGGGGCAACGAAGCGAGAGCGAGCAAGAAAGGGGGAAGCCAGGCCGTTATGGCTCCGACGCTTGAGTGAGTGTTCAACAAAAATATCAGTATCTTTGTGATTACTTATTGCGATTCTCAGTGATTATATTGTATCTACACCTATGCATAGTTACATACGTATACTCTATATAAACTAATTATGTATATATATATATATATATATATATATATAGATAAATATTTATATTGTAGGTATATAAATATATGTAAATACACATATGTATTCTCTTAACTTAAATGTTTGCAATGTAGGTACGAATCAACGGCATCTTCCTCTTGTCCAACCTCTCTTCCCCCCTCATCGCGAAAGTCCGCAACCCAACCCGCTCCTATTGGGGGGAGTAGAAGTGGAAGTTCTCTCGATAAAAGTCTTCCGCAATCAGCGACCCCTGGTGCAACGCTCGCCCGTACCATGCTTTTCTCGGCAGCTGGGGATTCCGCTACTGTGAGTGGGGTACATTAGATTGACCAATTTGAAGAAGATTCGAAACACTCAATTGTTGAAAAAATGTGATTATTTTGTCGATTTTCCGAGTATCCGGGGGGAGAATGTGGGACATAATCATTGCTCCTATTTTTTAAAACAGACACACGCACGCACACACACACACACACACACACACACACATGCCACACGCAGTGAAAGCAGACACACGACCGAATGCTTCCTCTCCTCCAATCTTTGATGTGCTGTATTAGGGTGACGAGAAAGGTGCCGGGGGAGAGAGTCCCGTATACAACGATTTAGAATTTAGTGGGCGTTTAGATGGGGGCGCAAATTCTGAGCAACAGCAACAACGACGAGGAGGCCATCCTGAAAATATTGAGGGGAGGAAAATGTCAAGTGAAGTTGTTGGAGACACGAAGAAAGATGAAGGTGTCTTCTCTCTCAAATCATTTCGCCGTACGTTCATGCGCACTCACCTATGCGTAGTATCAACAACAAAAAATCATTACGTGTTGCTATGTATGTTTATGTGTGTGTGTGTGCGTGTGTGTTATATTAAGTTGCGGACGAGGAAGAATCTTTCGTTGCGGGCACTGATGAAGATGAGGAAGGGGCGGAGGAAGAGGTGGTAGCTGGGACTCCGCAGACAGACACTGAGGCAGGAAACCAAGAAGAACGAAAAGAAGAAGAAGAAGAAGAAGAAGAAGAAGAAGAAGAAGACAACACGAAAGAGGAGATAATTTCTCATAGAAAAGTAGTGAGTCCGTTTCGTTTTACAATATGTTTTGACGAACTGTATATATGATAATGTCGATGGGATTCTTTTTTTTCATTTTCCAAAATAAGAAGGCTGCTGAGGAAAAGAGGAAAAAAGAAGCGGAGGAAAGAAACGTAGAGAAAGAAGCCGAAGAAAAGAAGAAGAAAGAGGCGGAGGACAGAGCAAAGGAAGAAGCCGAAGAAAATGAACGGAAAGAGGCCGAGAAGAGAGCCAAGAAAGGGGCGAAAGAAAAAGGTAGAAGAGAGGCAGAGGAAAAGGAAAGGAAAGAGGCGGAGGAGAGAGCCCAGAAAGAGGCAGAAGATAAAGCCAGAAGAGAGACGGAGGAGAGACTCAAGAAAGAGGCGGAAGATAAAGCCAGAAGAGAGGAGGTGGAGAAGAAAAAGGCAAAGAAAGAACAGGAAGAAAGAGAAAAGGCCGAGGAGAATGCAAGGAAAGAGGCAGAACAAAAGGCCAAGAAGGAGGCCGAGGAAAATACGAGAAAAGAGGCTGAAGAAAAAAAAATGGGGGCAAAAGCCGAAGAGGAAGTCAAAAAAAAAGAAAATAGAATATTATCTAAGAAGACAAAACCCAAGGCCGCAAAGCTGAAAGCAGCTCCTGAGGAGAAAGACGAGGGGCAGGAGGAAGAGGTTCAAACAAAGAAAAAACAACAGAAGAAGGAATATGGAAAAAAGACAACAAAAAGAAAGACAACGACAACGAAGACGCGAGCAGCATCCACAAGGAGAACACGGACAAGGACGAGACAGGACACAGCTGCAGTCGCAACAGCACCACCACCACAACCAACCTCAGTTGACGATCAACATACTAACGAGAACAATGCTCAACGGCAAGGCGGCGGAGAGAACGCTTCACGGTCACCAGCAGCTAAAATTCCTCGTCCTAGCCGCCGTCGTAGTGCGCGGAAGGTAGTAGTAAGAGAGATGGGGGGGCAGGGCAAGAATATCAAATGATCTTGCTTGCATGTGAGTTATGGTGAAGGGATCATTAGCACAAATTTCCAACCAAATTATATTACACCTTTGAAATGAAAGAATTCCAAAGGTGTACGGAGGAGAAGAAACGGGCAATTTACCTTGAATTTCCGGCGAGTCACGTTCCGCGACAGCTGAGTTCTGTCGAGGGACGTGAACCTTATATTTCAGCAGCTTAACGACCATTCTGTCGGTTATACACGAATTTACATGGCACGTTGCTTGTGTCCTATTGTGTGTGATATGTGCGTGTAGAGGAATAAAGAGGTTGAGGGCGATAGTAAGTGGGCGGACGTCATCACTTCTCCGACAACCTCACTGCAGAAGGGCAAGGAGGGTGGCAGCAGGGCACAGAAACAGGACGATGAAGGGCAGCAACAGCCCGCGACTAAGAGACGCCGAGCAACAAGATCTTACTCCCGAAGGAGTAGACAGCAGGAGAAGCCTGCACCGTCCTCGGCGGCGATATCGGCTGCATCCACTGCGAAAAACGTAGGAGATGGAAATGGAGACAAAAAGCAGACAGAAGGAATCGAGAAAGCTGGCACCCCTGCCGAAGAGAAGGTTTCTAGTCCTTTGCCTCCGTCCTCGTCATCCTCTTCGCGTCGTTCCTCTCGCTCTGCTTCGTCCCGTCAGTCGTCGAAGAGGAAAAAACCGAGCAGCCCTGTCGTCGTCGCCACCACCACTGCAACAACCGCTAGTAGCAGTAGCAATGACAACAGCAAACGGGCAAGGAGAAGAAGCAGTCGTAGCAATGGAAGAAGCAGCAGTCGCAGCGGTGCTAATAGCCAGCAAGACAAACGAAATTCTTCGGCAGCAGCGGAGAACATAGAGCAGGAGGAGGAAGATGAAGAGCCGGCAAAAGTGCAGCGTTCCCCCCCCGTGTTCCTGTTAACCGGCCTCACAGACGAAGAGAAAGGAAAGGTATTATGCAATGCCCTACAAGCCCTGGTGTAGTCCTTCTGACTCGTCCTGTCTGTTTTTCTGGTTGTGTTGTTGGCTAGTTGGAGAAGAAAGTGAGTAGCATTGGAGGATCCGTGATTTCGAAGGTTTGCACAATCGGCAATATTCCATCGTCGTCGATATGATATGTTGGAAAGAGTTGTGTGAGGGAAGCACAGCAACTGCTGTTGAGATAGAGTACACCATTCCCCCACCGTGGTACTTACTTTATCTTTTCGTCATGTCTTTCCATTTTCCACTGCTACTCTTTCTACTCGGAAGTTTTCGGTTAGGGAGATAGGAAGGTGTACGCACATCGTCACAGACAAGGTGCGCCGAACAAAGAAGTTTCTTGCGGCGCTCTCGTCATGCCGCCACGTCGTAAAAGCGTCGTTCATTAACGACAGCCATAAGAAGGGCCGATGGTTGGAAGAGGTCATAGTGTTTGTGCGTGCGTGTGTATGCGAGGGCGAGCGCGTGCGCGTGTGTGTAGGCTTGTTAGCACACGTAAAGACAGGCAAGCTCGACTTGCGAGGGCATGAGAACTTAGTATCGTGTGACGCGACTAGGGCGCTGTTTCTTTTTGAGTTTGTTATTACGCAAGGCCTGTTCGACGCCGTCCTTGCTTCGAATGGCCTGAGGATGAATAGCAACTCAATGAGACTTCTAAGATAAATAAGATATTTCTCCCAAATGCGCACATCAGGAACCGTATTGGGTGAAAGACTCCGCAGCAGAGAGAAAGTGGCGGTTCAAGCTCCTGGAATCGCTAGCTCACAAAGAGGAATTTTTGGAAGGGAAGACATTTTTCCAAACCTCCAGTGTGTTGCCATCACTTTCCGATGTAAGTTTTCTCTATTTGACCGGAGTGGTCTGTTTTTCTTTTCGACGCATTTCTCTCAATTCGATTTTCTTCATATTATCGTGTGTACTACTATTTTAGATGTCTTTGATCGTGAGTTGCGCGGGGGGCAGAATAGTGAAATCAGCTCCCAAGTCCTTCGCAGAGAACACTTTTATACTCTCATGCGTTGACGACATTAATAAGACGCAGGTGAAGAAGCTGCAACGTTTAGGTAATGACATGTTAGCTGCAGCAAAAACTTGCTCCTGGTGCACATACCCGGCAGATGTTTTGTTCAAATCAAATCTTTCTATGCTTGCGTTTTGGTGGTCGGGATAATCATGTCTCGAAAACACAGTCCTTTCACAATTTTCGGGCAATATGGTTTCAATAGACCAAAATCCATCTTTATGTCCAGAGATTGTTGGTGTCTGTTATGGTCTTGTCTTCCTTTGACTCACCAATATGATGAACAATTTGACTAGGCTATGCAATCTATGACAAAGAGCTCATCCTTACTGGGGTACTTCGGCAGAAATGGTTGCTGCCGGACGAGGAGAGTGCGTTGGTTTTGCAACATGCAGATGGAGCTGTAGCATCCTCGTCATCTTCGAGTAGCAAGGCGCCTACCAAACCAAACAGTAGAGCCAAGAGAAGACGACGACGATGACGATTTAGAATAAGAATCATAGACAGCATGATTTTTCGATGAAATTATGCGGATAGCACGTCGGATGTTGTTCGTCATCATTATGTCAATTAAAAATGTGCATAGCAGATAAACCAATTGGAGTTTGGTTCGTTTGAAAATGCAAATGTTAAAAAAATCATTATGCCATGTGCGATCTAGCTAGCTGGACGCCATGCATGATTGAAGGGGATTGCGCCAACCACGCACCCGCAGCTTCGCGATGTCAACGCTGAAATGCCAGATTTTGATCGATCTCTCACGCAGTCATCACTAGCATCAGTTGCACCCCAGTGCAGTCTAGCAGCATCTCTAGATCTTCGAGGGCACACGTTCAATGTAAGCACCAAGATGGAAGTAGATGAAGCGGCATCTGTGCATGCGTGTGACGTGCGTCCTGCTAGCCTGACTCCACAGCTGAACACTCACGCTAGCTAGCTAGCGCTAGCACGTGCTGGCGATGCGAGCAGCACTGCAGCAGCGGGACATCTTGCACTGTGAACCTAGCATGATCGAAGCTCAAGATTGATCATTGCAGAAGCACCATCATGCCAAAACTGGAAAAGCGCATGGAAGTCACCACCTTTGAGAAAAGCACCTTGCGCTAGCTTCAAACAGTTCAATCACGTGCAAAAACCTGTGACGCACGCAGAGGCAAAGCTAGTGCCACCACTGATGGCGAGCGCAATCACCAGCCTCCGATCGAGCGATGACAACGATCCAGCGATGCAACGTGTGACACTTTGCGACACGAACCACGCTAGCACGTGTGGGGGACGACGAGTGAGTGAGTGAGTGAGCAAGTTTTTCACTGGAAGGCGAGAGGTGTGTGGCTTGGTTGTGATCAAACATCGTGGTGTGCAATGAAGGGAGGTGCATGCATGGGCTGAACATTGCAATGGACACGTCATGCACACGGCAGTGGACATGGTTCTTGGTGTTTGATGGTGATGACAGCAGGGTGATGTGAAGGGCGAGGTGGGGGGAATGTCTTCGGGGAGGAAAAAATCGTTCTCCAGCAAAAAAATGAAAGCACGATTTCAAAATCGACCGGACCCAACACGCACAAAATCCTACGAAATGAAATGGCACACATAGGCTCTTTAAAACCTGCGACTAACTCTTCGGGGAGGATTTGTAAAAAATATTATCCTCAGTCAAGCTTCGCTTAAATTCTTGACGGAATGTGTCTATTTTAGATAAAATATCATCCAGGAAACATCGAATAGAGTAGGACCAAACCGATTTGCAAAGCAGAATTAAAACATGCGCCGGCGTGGAGGTCCGTCCCCCCCCCCCACGCTGTCCTTTCTATTGAAAGAGACGTTTCAAAACCGCTCCCACTAAACATTTCGATTTGCCTATATGGTTAGGATGGGTCCGTGGCTTCAATAATGGCCTCAGACGGGGTGGAAGGAGGGGCAGGGGCCGTGGGCGATGGCACGGGGCAGGTTTCGACAACACGATGTGTACTTATTTGATGTAGCATCCGCCATCTCTTTGAGAATACACCGCTTGCCCTAAAACATGAGTTTGGGCCTGATATCTGCCGCTGTCATCTGAAGTGGTGGGCAATGTGCGAATACACGAGCTATCCCTCAAAAGCACATATAACAATGAATGGAATCGTTCAGATGGCGACAGACGGCGAGGTGGCGGTGGTGGGGGCCGCGGCGGCGGCGGCGGCGGGTATAATTGGAGAAAGCATCTTCGCAAACGGGAAGATTTGTCTCAGGAGGAGCAGGAGATGAGATGGGTCGTGTGCAATGTCATGAGAAGCTGTGTTTTGTCCTTCCGCGCTGCCATGCATTTCCCCGTTCCATGTCTTCTGCTGCTTTCCAATATGCTCAATGTGCCTCCCCATACCCCGTAGAAAAACAAGCAGGAAAAGCGGCGAAGGCAGCAGGAGGATGATAGGAAGCTTTTGCAGCAAATGGGAATTCGTATCCCCGCTTCTTCTGCGAATACATGTAGAAGCAGCAGCAGCAGCATCAGGGAGATTGATGGTGAGGAGATGGTTTCAGATGGCACCGATGCTTTGCAGAATGAGGCAGTTGAAAACCGAGTATCGCAGGAGGAAATAAACCGCATCAAACTCCAGCAATTATTGATGGTCGTTTCCACGCCTACCTCCCCTCTTCTCCCTATTCGATCTTTCTCTCTGTTTCTCTCATTCTCTCCTCTCTGGAAAATAATTGCGCGCGTGTATGTGTGTCTGTGTGTGTTTGTGTGTGAACGGTTGTGCGTTTGTATGCTTGGGTATCTACATCCTCGCACGCACGTACGCGACGCGCGTGTTTGCATGACCTAATAAGCCTATTCCGTCGCCAAATCTACACATCTTCTTAATCTCACAGAAACACTCACACACACACACGCACGCACAATCATCAATACCGACAGGACCCCAGGCCTGAGGTCTTCGGTCTTTCGGAGGAAATCGTCGCACGTCTTGAATCATGCCTACCAGAGCATCAACCTGCATCAATGAAAGAAGGGCAATACAGAAATAAGCAAAACTCGGAGGCAGGAGGGAGGGGGGGCTCACGGTTCTCCCAGCAACGGCAGCAGAAGAGGCCAACCGCTTTCGAGAGCAGTCGATGGGGCGATCTTGGAGGCAATGAAAGAAAGAATAGGCTATATGATAGGATGAAGCACTTAAAGGAGGGAGACGACGGTGAGCAAATGGGCAGGGAGAGTAAAGCGCTAAGAGACTCGTTGATTGAAAAACGGCGGTTTAATGCGGAATATCGAAGGATGCAGGACCAGCGACAAAGGTGAGGGCGCTTGTGGAATACGTCACATAACCTCAGTAGAGAGGAGTAGAAAAAAATAGAGTGAACGTGTGATTTGAGGAGGGGGGAAGGGGTTAGGGTCGCGGACGGTGAAATATCACATTCTTTGGTCGGAAGCGCTATTGCGAAGTTGTTAGTCTTCTTTCTCGTTCTTGATCTCGCAAAAATAGCACCTTTCTGCTTCAGCTTATCATGGTTTCCCCCCCCCTCCTTTTCTAAAAAGCTTGCCGATCGTGTAATAGGGCAGCCGCCCTTGTGCAACCTATCTTATCTTTCTCATTTCTCTTCCACTTCTTCCTACTTCGTGATTTTTGCTTCTTCCGTGCAAACGTGCTCCTTGGCAGACTTCCATCATTCAAAGCTGCAGAGAAGATTATCAGCACCATCAGCGCCCATCAAGTCACAGTCATATCGTAATGATTACAAAAACAAGCAAACACACCTTTTTTTGAATATATACGAACGATTGCGAGATAGCTCTCACGGAAATGGGGGAACACCCACTCTCCTTCCGACCGAGAGCCGTGCTTTGATCATCACACGTCGCCATCCTAAGCCGCCATTTTTTCACAAATCGCTGCCTTCACGACAATGCGACAGGGGGGAGACCGGATGCGGTAAGACTACCCAAGTGCCTCAATTCGTCCTCGATGAAGCTATCATGGCAGGCAAGGGGTGGGTCAGCAATAAAGCGTTCCAGCGCGAAATAGCGAAGAGATTGATCGATCTAACCAATGATGTGTTTTTGGATTCGCGCTGCTCTGTTCCAGGGCACGATGCAGCATCATCTGCACGCAGCCCAGGAGGATCTCCGCGGTCAGTGTAGCAGAGCGCGTCGCTAGGTACTACAACGATAGCAGCAGTAGCACGTGTGCATTGTGATCAGGATGATGATGAGGAGGAGGAGGAGAAGAAGGAGGAGAAGAAGGACGAGAGAGAGGAGAGCTTCGATGATAATAACAGCGACGAATATAGAGCTAGGCAGAATCACGTACCATTGACTTCCTACGAAATCGCTGCTGCATAATTAGCGAGCGTGCGGAGAGGGTGGGTGGCACTGTCGGATATCAAATACGCTTGGAGTCGCGCCTCTCGGTCAACACGAGGCTCCTTTTCTGCACGCAAGGTAGTAATGAATGGGGGGAGGGGGGACGCGCGAGAGAGCCCAAACCACCCATTTTTACCACTGACACGTGTTATATGACATCTGCAAAACAGGAATCTTGCTCCGGAGGCTGCAGGGCGATCCTGAGCTTTCGAGCGTATCCCACATTATTCTGGACGAGGTAGGTGTCGCGAATGATGAACTAATCGCTCCTTCTTCGAGCTGCTTGCCGCTCCTCCCGCGTGCTGCGGTTGTGTAAGGCGGCAAAGCGAACGACTATATGCGGTGTCATCAGGTGCATGAGAGAAGCGTGGATTCCGATTTTCTGCTCGTAATTCTACGTGATTTGCTGCCCCGTCGGCCCGATCTTAAGTCTGAACGCATTAATTCGCTCACGCAAGCAACCACGAGAGCAAGACTCTAATATAAACACACACACACACACACACACACACACACGCACACACACATACTTTTTGGTTATTATCTGCGAGTCGGCAATCACACTTGGCACTCCTCAAGGACCATCCGCAAAATCGTGGCCACCACCCCCACCTACTTTTCACAGGAGCTATTTTGATGTTTGAGGAGAGATGTTGAAGATTCTTGCCTGCTTTAATCATATTGATAGTTTATGCTACTTCAAAATGCCAGGGTGATCCTCATGTCCGCGACGCTCAACGCGAAAGATTTTCAGGTCGGTACCCACTCACCCCCCCCTTTTATTCGGAAAGATGAATCAGTGAATAGCAGCATTGGGGCATGGCCGGGGAGGAGCTCATTTAAAGCCCCTGATAATGTTGTTGTCCACCTGGCAGAAATATTTCGAAAGCCACTCGAAGATCGGGCGGGTGCCTTCTTTCAACATACCCGGGTAAGGGATGGCATTATACATTACAAAAGCAAGCGGTAGGAGGGAACAGGGGGGGGGGGGGGGGGGGGGGGAGAGGGCGCTCGGCGGCATTACGGAAGATAAAGATAAATAATGTCCTTCTCGAAATGTGGTGCGCAGATGATGATTTTAGCGTTGTGCTATATGTGCGGTTTTTCAGCTTCACATTCCCCGTGACCCAGTACTTCCTTGAAGATGCCTATCAGGTTGTTCTCCCTCCGCCCTGTTCCCGCCGATTTTAGATGTTTTCTGCATGATGCTTTGAGCGGGTTTCATGAGTAGATGCGCGTACATGCCTCGCTCCGTCTCTTGGATGATGATGATGACGATGATGATGATGATGACGATGATAATGGCGATGATAATGGTGAGGCTGATGATGATTATGGTGGTGGTGGTGGTGATGATGATGATGATGATGATGTTATTGATGGTGTGAAGTGAATATATTTTGTGCACGTAGGTCATTTCAGACGCCAAGGTGGAACTTCCAACGATACCAGGCGTCAAAGACAGGTTTTCGCTTTTTCATGTAGTGAGTATGGCCAATGCTGTAGCAGATGAAGATGCTCCTCTTTCAGAAGTGCTGTCTAGTGCTTTTATGTATAAATTCCTCGGTTCTTTCTCGCTTGCTGCAAGAATCGTTTGCAGCGCTATATCGTCTGAAATGCCATTTTTACTCTGCAAACTGACACCTGACGTAACATCTTAGCATACATACGTAATTGTTTTGTATATATTAATATATATATATATATATATATATATATATATATATATATATGTGTGTGTGTGTGTGTGTGTGGTGGTTTTGCTAGGAAAAGACGGCGAGGTCGGCGTCCACGCGGAAAGCCGCGTTGGAAGAATGAGACTCCTACGTCATCATCACGTGAGAATCGCAGCATGATCGTGGAGGAAGAAGAGGGGGGAGACGGCGAAGAGAAGAGCACTGGTAAATTATCTGCAAAAATAAATTGATATATTTCATCAAAACGTATATTATTTTAACTCACAAAGCATATGCAATGCGTCGATGTTAGGCTGGCCTTTACTCTCTCTCTCTCATGTGACTTTAGGCAAGAATTCAATGGGGATGGAAGCTAAGGAAAACCTCCTCTCATCTGGTATGAACAGCTTGTTGCAAGTCTTTGCACGCCATATATATTCAATTCCTCCTCCTCCTCGCTGCTGGACAACTCGTTTATATTATATATATATATATATATATATATATATATATATTTCTTTATTTTAATGATACTTGTGGGAAAAGGTGGGTTCAGTCGGGATGTGATCGAGAGGACTCTGGCCTTTGAAGAAGAGGCGCTAAATGGTTTGCTACACGTGCTCCGGGCCTGTGCTTTCGACGATTCTTATTGCTATGTTGTTCGCCTTTCCATTCTTCATTTTGCAATGTCACAGCTGAGGGAGGCGCTCCTCCCCCCCCCGCACCTCCTCTCTCTCTCTCTCTCTCTCTCTCTCTCTCTCTTGCATGTGAGGGTGTATCTGTATACAATATGTGCGGCGAGGAAGAGTCTCATTCTCCATAACACGACAGGGGAGGAGGAGGTTCTCTACTCGCTCATCGTCGGGCTTATCGAGCAGATTCACCTTCGCAGCAGTGACGGCATTAGCGAGAGCGCGACCGAGCAGACAGAGAGCACGAAAGCCGGTCCAATGGGCGCCATTCTCGTCTTCCTTCCGGGATGGGACGATATTACCAAAGTCAACGATTTTGATGATGATAATGACGATAATGATGATGATGATAGCGATGACGATAGTGATGGGGAGGGGGAGAGGGGGATGATAGGCCTTCAAGAGATATATCGTCGGCATGATTATAGCTTAGCTTTTATCTTGTTGTCGCATGGTGTCGGTAGGTGTGCAAAGGCCTGCAGAAGTCCCTCCATCCTCGCGTCAGTTCCACGCTGCTGGTTGGATCGCACCGATATATCGATTTTACACGATGATGATGATGATGATGATAATGATGATGATGATGATCATAACGAGGAGAAGTAGGAGCAGGAGGAGGAGAGGGGGGGGGGGGGAGAGAATGATCAGCAGAAAATCTGCAATTTAATATATTTGTACAGTATTTGATTCTGGCACTCTGGTCATGTGTTGTGATATGTTCCAATGTCATATACCATCATCAGATATCATCTCCATCCTTCTTCTTCTTCCTCTTTTTCTTGTTGTTGTTGTTGTTGTATAGGTGCTTCCTTTACATGGAATGATGGCAAGTAAGGAGCAACAAAGGGTCAGTTTCCCAAATCAATGTGCCGCATGATGAGTGTTGAAGATATTATATATATATATATATATATATATATATATATGCTCATGAAAGAGAGAGAGCGAAAGATGGAGAGAACGAGAAAGAGAGAGAGAGAGAGAGAGAGAGAGAGAGAGAGAGAAGGAGCGGAGGGGGGGAGGGACACACGGGGTCATTCGCATTCAAGAGAGAAAGGCGTGGACAATGCAAACACGGATATTCGACTCTGGCAATGATTTTAGGTATTTTCTCCAGCTCCAAAGAATCTAAGGAAGGTGAGATGCGTGTATAGCACCACGATGTATGAATCATTCGCACCATCGATATTGTCGTTGTTGTTGTTGTTGTTATTGACGTTTGATCAAGATCATGTAGGAATATGGAAGAGGATAGCGGGGGGTGGGGGGGGGGGGGGGGTCGAGGGGGGGAGGACCACGTATCGTTCGATAATTTGGAGGGAATTTGTTTTCATTTATCACCATTATCGTCGCCGCCGTCATTATCATCATACGGTGCTACTGCTGCTACTGCTGCTTTGAAGGTCGTGGTCGCCACAAACATCGCTGAGAGCTCCATCACGATCGATGACATAACGTGCGTGATCGACTGCGGAAAGCACCGAGAAAAGACGTACGACGCGGAGAACAACGTCTCTTGCCTTCTCACAGCTTGGGTGCGTGGCTTTCTCGCTGCTGCTGCTGCTGCTGCTGCTGCTGCATTTGTATTTGTGCGGTTTGAGATGACTATACTTTCATGCTTTCATGTTTCTGTCTTGTACTGCTCAGATATCCCGTGCATCGGCGCTGCAAAGGAGGGGGAGGGCGGGAAGGGTGCAGAAGGGGGTAAAAACCAGCGTTATGCTACTATCTCACTGATGATGATGATAGGAGATAATGATGATAAGAGATAATGATGATGATCTCGAGAAAAGGAAGAGGCCATGGTTGCGCCGGTAGTTTGAACGTGCCAGATGTTTTCTGGGCAAAGGAAAGACAAGAGAAAGAAAGAAAGAAAGAGAGAGGAAGGGGGTAGAGAGCGTTATTGAAAGATTGTGCTGTTTTCTCGTATTCAGATATGCTATCACCTGTTTCCTTCGTGGAGACTTCGTGAGCTCAGCGCTTACCAGCTACCAGAGATACAACGCACCCCACTAGAGCAGCTATGCTTGCAGGTGCTACTAACAATGACTCAAAACACACACACACACACACACACACACACACATCTACATGCAAGCACGCAAACGTTTTCATATTCAATTCCTACTCGAAGCTGATATCAGCGAAACGCATCCACACGTAATCACAGGTTCGGAAGCTCAATCTTGCCGCCCCTGGTATTTGATGTGTAGAGTGCGCGCGCGCGCGGGGGGGGGGGAGGGGGGGGTTAGAGAACTATTTGAACAGTACATCAACTAGTGAGGATAATAAAAAGATGATGAAATGAGGGATTTGCTGCAAGACGAAACTGATATTTTAGACAAATACATGACAGGCTGTGGAGGTGTCGCAGAGTTCCTGAAGCGTGTACTGACCCCTCCCTCGGATCTATCTTTGGCCAATGCCATCACCACCCTTTGCGCCATCCAGGTGTGAGATGTGGTGCGGGTACGGGTCTCCCGCTATACAGCTCCCTGCACAAAACACAACATGTCTCCGAATTTTAGAGTCGGTCGGCGTGTTAGCAAAGGGATTTTCTCGCTGAGACGCGCTTTTTACAATGGGCATGATCTCTGTCGCGGTGCAACATCATTGGCGCACACACTGCCTCCCCCCCCCCCCCGCGCGCGCGCCCTCCACCAAATCCCGTTTTCTCTATCGTTTATCTTATTTTTGATAAGGCGTTGGATGAGCGAGATGAAAGTCTTACCGTTCTGGGAGAGCACCTCGCGAAGCTGCCCATGGACCCGAAAATCGGCAAGGTGGGGGGTGGGGAAGCCTGGTGTTACAAGTAGCGGAGTGCAAATGCTGACGATGATATGGGTGGTCATAACGGCGAGGAGAATGGTGACGATAATGGCGGTGGCGGTGATATTGATGATGATGATGGTGATGAATGATGCTGCTGATTATGGAGAACACCATCCAAGCGTACGACTGGAACAGCATAAAGCATACACACCGTTTGAGTGTTGGTTATGTTGTCTTCCTTATCTGACCGCCAGGCACTAGTATTCGCATGCTTATTCGGATGTTTGAGCCCAATGCTCACGATCACAGCTATTCTCAGCTACAGGTGGTGCTGCTACTCCTCCGACGTACGCAACTCATCATATACACGCAAGAGCTCTCGCTCATCAAATGGGGCGACGCCGCTGCTGCTCCCACCTGCGCGCCCATCTTCTTTTTATCGCACAGGACGCCGTTTTACGTGCCGATCGACAAGCGCTTCGAGGCCGATCAAGCAAAGGTGTACAGCGGCAGGGGGATAGGGGAGGGGGGGGGGCGCTCTTTCTTCTAACCGCTTAATCACACGTATACATATGTAATATATATATATATATATATATATATTTGTACATTACATATTGTTATATAATCAGCGAAAGTTCGCTCGCGGGAAGACCTCCGACCATTACGCGTAAGTCTTGATAAGATCTTCAAATATATGGCCGATTAAGAGCTGGTAGCCGATGAATATTTATTCTATTTTGCCTACGCAACAGGTATTTAGAAGCCTTCAACGCGTGGAGGGCTGCGGAGAGGCGTGGTTACGGGGCGGATTTCGCAAGGAAAAACTTCCTGAAAGGAGGTTGCGAGTCCATTCTTCCCCCTCCTCCTCAGTGTCATCCTCAGGAATTTTCCGATCTTTCTTCGCATATATCGACTTGTTCTGATGGCCGCATCACCACCTAATTTTCTCTTTCCTTCTCATTATCTTTCTCATTATCTCTCCTCTTTCCCCTGCCTCACAACGGCCCTCCCCCTCCACGCTTTCTCTTGCTGGTGGCGATCGTCGTTTCTCCAAGGCACAATGCGTATGATCGAGCAAATGAGGGAGCAATATGCTGAGCTCCTCAAAGACGCCGATTTGGTATGGTTGGGTAGACGCCATAGCACACGTAGAGGCGCTATTTTGCAACGTGGCCTTTGGCCCTTGTACTACATTCAAAGCAAGGAAAAACAAGAAGAAAATGGATTGTAAATAGTACAACCAATGTCCTTCTTTTTCTATTATCACCTACACGCATCATATTTAGAAGAAGGGGGGGGGGGGGTTCGGCAGATTATCAACTGGAGGAGAAAATTCTACTGCTTCCCGTATCTCTTCCGCGCCGCATTAAGACGAACTGCATCCTCACATGTGCACAGATCGATCCCTCTCGCTACTCCTCCTTCTCTTCTTCGTTGAGGCCACGCATCGACGTGTTTGAAGACCGCCACGCTCATTCTTGGCAGGTGCTTGGATTAGCATGGCATGGAACAGCCAAAACTCAATGACAAAACGCCGCTTTCATCATCAATCCGCCAACGATTTAGCCTCCCTCGTGCATGGCCTGAGAGCTCCGCACTGCGTCTCATCGCATTGTTTTCGTCCTGTTATTTTCCTTTTTTTTTCCCTGGCGATATTTGGAGGTAGCTTTGGCCGTTTGGGAACCATTTCCCACGACGATCTGAGCGTGTGCGTGCATGTGCGTGTGCGTGTGTTTGCTTTGTCATCTTGGAGGTTGTCCACGCATGCCTCGTCGCGGGGCTGTACCCGAACATGGTACGGATAGATCCGAGGAAGAGGTCTTCCAAGTTCGTCTCAAAGCACAGTGAAACAGGTCGGTTTCGCATGGTTATAGGAGCCGTCAGTGTCGTGGTTTTTCTTTGGAAAAGAAGTCCCACCACAGACGCTATTTAACAATTGCTTCCGTACCCCCCCCCCCCCCCCTCCCCTCCCCCAAAAAGGACTCGTGAAGCTGCACCCCTCTAGTGTGAATAGCAAGGAATGGGGGAGCGAGTACTGGACGCATCGCTGGGCTGTGTACTTTGAGAAGGTTAAGACAGAGGTAGTGGCCATTCTCTTCCCTAGGTGTGAGGCAGAAAAGAGGGCGCTGAGGGCTAGATGAAGTAGCGTTCCGATTTCGGGCATCATGTGTGCAATTCGTGTTGTGATTGGATTAGAGCCTTTCAAACGGGGATAATAGTCGATAGAAACTCGCTTGCCACACACAAACACATATGTATATATATATATATATATATACAGATAGGTGTGTGTGTGTGTGTGTGTGTGTGTGTATGCGTGTAATTTAGCGTGTATGTAATATTGTGTTATCAACAACGCCCCCTCCTCCTCTTCCCAGATGTTTTCTTACTTTTGATGTAATGCCATTTGTGTCAGGGAGGGGTATTCATCTATGACACGACCGAAGTTTCGCCCTTGCCGCTTTTCATCTTTGGGGGGGGGTAAGGCTTGGGAGATGGGGGGGAGGGGGGGAGATAGCATAGGAGAATAAACAGCTTGCATGGCGACTTTTACATGATCTCAACAAGCTTCGCTATGAGCTACAATATCACAATTCAGTCGTATTGCAAACGTATACTATTCTCTACACTCCTCGAAGCAGTGCCTCATGCGGCTGTGCGTGCTTTGGCGGTGCATTTTGCACGCCTCTGGTCACTCCTCCTTTCTAACCTACCCCCCATTTTCTAGAGTCGGGTGCAAGATGAGGTCGTTTTCTCCCAGCGATAGGGTAATGCGCCTTCCTTTTTCCTCGTCAATTTCCTATGTACGCTGCACTGCAGCAAAGCGCATCACACGCATTTTCGATGCTTGTGATTATTTAGCAGAACGACGAGGATGATGGTGGGCGATTAGCACAGGGAACGGAAGATGGGGACGTTGTCGCCTTCGTGAGGCAGATGTGCGAGGCCAATAACGGTTAGGCGTATAGATGAGTAGAGCGAGTGATTGTAGGATATTATATATATATATATATATATATATATATTATATCTCTGAAAACCAAGATCTGAACGCATACTCACACATGCGAATATATGCACAAAACATGTGTGGGGGAAACAATATGTTTGAAATGGGTTTTAAACAATATCATAGGACGATATCCGATGGCACGACTGCAATCGCTGATGAGACGCACACTACCCGAACTAAGAGCGCGTATGAACATGCGCTACTATCAGTCATAATGGCGTCTGTCTTTGGTGTCTTTGGTGTCTCTCTCTCTCTCTCTGTGTGTGTGTGTGTGCGTGCGTGTGTGTGTTTATATGTGCTATCTTGTTGTCGAGAGTCACGCACTATATATATATATATATATATATATATATATAATTTTTAGTAGATAGTAATCTTTCATGCGTGCATACATTTGGTTTGGCACTAACAAACATAGACGAAACGAACACTGGGAAAGCTCTAGCTCAGTTTGGTGAGATGCTGATGCGCCGTTGGATGTGAAATAACTCTCAGGCATGGGAAGATTACGGCAGTGGATTGAGCGTCACGAGGACCTCTTCCTCCTCGAAAAATATCGAGGCCGCTGGGAACTTGTTCTGAGAAAGAGCGAACAAGGAAACGGCAGCAGTGGAAGGCACGGGGATGGAAAATACAAGGTATTGGTGAAAAATAATGAAACCATTCTTAGCTGTATTCGTAACGGTGAGTGTTATCGGATGACACGGTCATCTGTCGTGTTGGCGGCTCGCACTCATTAGCGAGCACAGCGCAACTACAAGCAGCATCGCACTGGGAAAGAAAGGGGTAGCAGGGGGGATTTCTTAGTTTCGACTTTTCCGACGCATTAACACCGCATCTGTGTGAGAGCAAAGTTGGTTGGTTTCTTAGGAATCGTCCGAATTTGTTTGTAAATTAATGTGTACTTGCCGGTACCTTACTTCTCGGTTTAGAAATTACGTGTTTTAAGTATTAACACATTCAACCATTTGCATTATTATTTCGGGTGTCATTAACATGCGGCAACTCGTCGTTTCGAATCACCGCTCCGCCTTCACCACTCTACCTTTTTTCCTAGCATTGCACGCAGGGGAATAAGAGGCGTAGGCTGTTTCTAGGCGTCGAAGATTGGATTTACTTCGAGCTCGAAAACGAGGCCGATTTAGCGGTTTTGGAGCGAATAAGAGAGCAAGTGAAGCAAATACTGGGGCACTGGATTAACAAGTATGGCAGCAATACACGGCGACACGATCACGCACGCTCCTCACAATCGTCGTCGGCATCGTCAGCAAGGTCTAGGGATGAAACTAGAATTTTGGATGCGTTGTGCTGGGCTTTCCAACAGAAAATCGGCAGCAGCGCTGAGAAGAGAACCAGCAATGGCAATGGTGGATATTGATGATTCATTTTGTTGCATCCGACTTAAAAATATTAGACATAATTATTATAGTAATGTGATCTATATAATGTACACATTGCAATACGTTGTCTATAATGAAAGGAGCAATGCGATCATCATCACTGAATGATGGCAATCAGCGCTGATGTGTTTGTCTAATGTGATGCAGAATCTGAAATGGCACGTCACGTTGCTGCGTTGTGCGCGCCATGTCCGAATGCATTTTGCTTGTGAAAGTCAACAAAAGAATTGGATTTTTGTTGCACGGTCGGCCAAGAAAACTGCTCGATCACTTGCAGCAAAGTTGTGGAACAACCCAAGACAGACGCCCATGCATACATGCACGTTGTGGATCTAGTGATGGAGAGCAGACGCGCGTGTGGTGCGCACATTCATTGCACCGTCAAAGCGCAGAAAACACAAATAAATAAATGACACTTCGCTTCATGAACATATACGTTGCACTCTCGCATGCACACGTGACCAGCCCATTGCATTGTAAACGGATTGTGAGCGTGTCGGTTCGTTTGTTTTTCCGTCATGCTATTACTACACATCTAGACATCGATCACGCTTTTTGGCGGCATGCTGTGTTGTTTCGCAGTGCGTCATCTTGTCTTTCTGCCGACATGGGATGATATCCAATTCACAACCCCGTCCAGCCCTTCACCAGTCTTCAAGCTCAGCGGCAAACATGCCCACTCTCTACCTGGGAACTTGGAGGCCATATACTCCCGAAGGCCTAAATGGTCAGCCACCTGAGATGCTGTAAAGCCCCCCTCTAAATCTTGCTTATTCGCCAGAACTAATATTGGAACGTCAGCGGACAGGTCACACGGTACTAGATTCTTATCTGCCCCACAACTGATCGTTTCGTCCCCAACGATGTAGCGGAACAGTAATTTTGTATTTGTCATCAGATTCTTCTCATTTGGAGATGGGGTCTTGCTGTCGACTATATATACGAGCATCTTCGGCGTATTGGGATCATTAATGTATCGATATAGCCCGTATGCCTTCAATCCTCCTGATCTTTCCACCATAGCTACCCTCACGCCTTTAAGTGTCGTCTCCTCTCTATTTGTCCCGCTGCATATGTATTTCATTGGCATCGTTATTATCATTATCGTTGCCATCGTCGTCATCATAAGTTTTCATCGTTGTCATTGTTATAATGCCTATCATCGTTGTTCTCACATGGCCACAATGTACTGTCGGGTGCGCAATAGAGTTATATTTGAAGAATGCAATACAAGTGGGGACATAATATGCCATTGATGTAACTATTACACACATTGTCAATCCCACCGTCATGGCCATACCGTCATCACCATCGTTGTTATCATCATTATCATCATCGTCTTTATTTTCATTGTAGTAAATAGTAATTCACTTACACAGTGCTTGTAGTCGTGATGCTGTCGACGATTTCCCCTTTATACTCCTCGTTAAATTTGCTCAGACCTAGTCTAATCAGGAAGGCAGTTTTCCCCGCATTGTTAGTTCCTGCAACGAAATAATATTTCATGTGCGATTCGATGCGCCATCTCTATAATCTTCATTACCACAATCATCTTGTTCATTTAACTAAATGACCATCATCAGCATGATCATCATGCTCGTCACTGGTACAATCATCGTTGTCTTCATAGGCATCATCATCACCGTCGTCTTGTACCTCCGAGATGCACAATGGGGCGCTGAGCAGAATTGTTGGTTCCCATGCGGGTGTGAGTCTTTTTTAGTTGGTTATACTGATTCTAGATGTATACATTGAATCTCAGACATACGCAGCATGGAATCAGGTCTATACGTCGGCGCGAAAGGACGTCTCATGTGCAAGGAGTGCCCTGACCTCCACACCATTGACCCGACCTGGGTCTTACGATGTTAGTTCGACGTTTTATTTTCCGTGTCGCAGGAGGAAATAGCAGGTGATTTTTTCATTTATGCGCCTGGATTTGAATCGCGGATTTCCAGGATTTCAGGATTTCGCTTCTTTTCCGGGCTCAAAGCGCCGAGAGAATACCGAAGAGACACACTTTGGAGTCTATGTAAATTTAAGGACCGACTTTTTTTTAAAAAAATTCATAACACCTACCCATGTAATTTGTCAAGGATATTTTTAGGTGTTTTTTCGTTCACTCTTACCCAATAATGCTTACTTCACACACCTTGGTTACTAAGTGAGTCGTTCTTCGCAACAGGACTCATTTTGGGCAAAACTCGTTTTGGGCAAAAATGCCCAAAATGATTTCCTGCGGTTTCTGAGTCTTTAATCCTAGAATTTACATTGACTCTGCTTGAAGAATAGAGCCAAAATCTCTCGATGTCTCGGAGGGTCTCGGAGCAGCAGATCCTTTGTCGCATGTGTAAAATAGAGAAAAATTTGATGTCGCAAGTACGAAATGTTGATGTCGCAGGTGTAAAATAGAGAGAAGATATCGTCATTTCTTCATATTCCAAGAATCTTCGTCAAGGGCAATGTCATCATCGTCATCGCCCTCCCTCCCTGCCTGCGGTCTCGTCCCAGTCGATACCCCGAAGGAAAAGCCGAGGATTGCCCTCACTAGCGTGCATGCAAAGGTATGTGATTTTCTTCGTTGGCACGCAACATCGGTGGTCATGTCGTTTGCTGCATAGGTGGAGATCCTCAACTTCTGCAACCGAACAGTTCTGACACAAAAATTCACAAACTTTGGCGCGAAGGCCATTGAGGTCTCTTCATTTTGTCCCTCTCCCGTCTCCTCCTTCTCCTGCTTATATTCCCCAACCATTTTTCCACCTCCCATTCACACGGATTTAATAACATAAAGGTCAAGTATGTTTTCCCAATCGAGAGTGATGCAGCAGTGTGCGGCTTTGAGGCGCGCATCAATGGCAAAGCTGTCAAGGGGATTGTTCAAGGGAAAAAGGAAGCCAAAAAAACTTACGACGACGCCGTAAAAAATAAACAGGTGCGAATTTTGTGCACAGGGGCGGCATCTCCACCATGCCCATCGTGTTCTATGCGGCACTTTACGTGTCTAAAAATGCGATTTTCCTCTGCATGAATAGGTTGCAGCTCTCCTGGAGAAGAAAGCCGATACAGAGAATACGTTTGTCTGCCACGTCGGTAACCTGCTTCCGAAGGAAAGGTGCGAGATGAACCGAGAGGCGTACGTAAAATCATCCACGGTTTTCACCGAACATCAACTCTGTGTGATTCTTCAGTTGCCAGATAAAGATTACCTATGTTTCTGAGCTTGATTCTGAAGGACCCAGCGTTCGATTCGTGCTCCCTACGTTAGTCTCGAATGGTAGGTGGCTAGTTAGCGCTCAGGGCATTTTCCCCGACTAGTGCATTGCTTACATCCGACGGCAAGAAGTTCTATCGCAATAAAATCTCCCCCCCCCCTTCGTTCCTTTCTATAAAGGCCATATCCCATGGGATGGGACCACAGTAAATAAGAAGAAACCGGAGCCACAAGTGCCAATTCTTACGCAGCAGCAAATGGCTCGTATGTCAGATCAACAGCTGATGGACTACATGATGAAACAGGTGGGGAGGGGAGGGAGGGTTAAGATCTTAAGAGGGGAGAATCCCCATGTCGCATTCATCCATTTTTCCTTAAACCGGTAAATATCGCCCCTATGTTGTCGATCTTGTTGATTTTCATGCTCAACAAAGCACGTGTACAACTAACACAAACACCCACACACAGAGAGAGAGAGAGAGAGAGAGAGAGAGAGAGAGAGAAACATACACACAAATCGCGCAATCGCTGGCACACGCGCCAAGGTCTACGGTGTTCTCACCATTGTCAACCCCCACCATCATCCCGCGCTGACAACGGCATCGTCGTAACCAATTCAGAGTGAGGCCCAAGCCCGTGCTGATGAGGAGCGTCGAAGGCAAAAGGCTAAGGAGGAGGAGGAGGAGGAAGCTAAATCCATTAACCGGGCCGACGCCTCAGAGATAGACTATGAGCTAACGATCGTCGCGGACGTGCAAATGACGTCGGAGATCACGCGAGTCGCTGCATCTTCCAAACACACGCTGAAGACAGTCTACGACAAACCTAACCGGAAGATCGTCAAACTAACGACTGGAACGAAGCTGGACAAGGACTTCGTCATGCTGATAGATCAAAGCGACCCGTACGGCAATAACAGGGGAAGAAAGAGGGGAGGGGGGGGGCAGGGAAGGGGGGGAGAAGGAGAGGAAGAGATTTGTGAGAACGTCCTGAAATCCTGAAAACCATTTTCTCAAAACAACAAGATGATGAATTTCTCACATCTCCATTCTCCTTTCTAATTTGGACCTTTTCTCTCTCTCTCTCTCTCTCTCTCTCTTTCTCTCTTCAGGTACGTGACGCGCGGTCAGATCGAGGAATTCGATGCGAATGGCGGCTCATTCAAAGACCCCACCCTTAAGAAAAAGGAAACCGACAGCAAGAAGGAGAAGGAGGAGCAGGAAAAGGGTGGCAGCGAAGGTACCTTGCTTCTATGGAAAATCTCCCATATCGACACACAAACACACACTCATGGCCTTTCTATTTAGTGAGAAACGTATGCACGCAAGTGTAAAATATAATATATGTATATATATATATATATATATATATATATATACATCTATAAAAGTGCGCGCGCGCCTGTGTGTGTGCGTGTTAAGTTTAAAAGGCAAAAATATCCACGACGGTGTAAAAATATTCTGATATAGAGAAAATGAATAAACATCTATCTTCGCCGGTCATAATAACCAAAATCATAATAAACCGACCACCCCAACCCCCCCCCCCTGCCACCCCAGCATCGCACGTGGTGCAAGTGAGCTTCAACCGCGAGTTCGTCGAGCCTGACACGGACATGTTTTGTGAGATTGTTTTCCTCGTTGACGTCTCTGGTAAGTCAGTGATGATGAGAATGCGGACAGTATCTGCATTCTGGGGGAATGTGAAATTCGTATCTGTTTGAGGGGGGGGGCGGAGTGCCGGTGTTATTTTTAGAGTAGACACGTCGTCATATCGTGCAAACGATAGCAGTGATATTAAGAATACTATTGACAACGGCGACAGGGAGTATGGCAGGCCAACGGATAAAGAACACCAAGGAGACGCTGCAGATCTTCCTGAATTCTCTCCCCACCAACTGCCTCTTCAACGTCGTCGCCTTCTCACATCGCCACGATATGCTCTTCGCGTCCGCTAAACCCTATAACAACGAATCCCTCGCTCAAGCACAACTCTTTCGTCGAGAACCTGAGTAAGGCTCCTTCGCATTGTGTTGTTTTTGGGCCGACAAAGAGTTGGGGGGGAGGGGGGGGAGAAGAGGTAGCTTGCTCGCGATTTTGTTTCCGTCGCAAAGAACAATTATAGCCATCTGATTTCAAAAAGCAATCAGAGGCTTAACGGGCTGTTAATCATATCCCCTCCGCGACCTGCTTCTCCCGTCGTTCTGCACCCATACACACACACACACACACACACACACACACATAGAGGCATCTGGAGGCACACAAATCTACCGACCTCTTCGCGAGATCCTAACGTCGAAGCCTATCGAAGGTATTACTACCACAGCAGCGACGTCACAGCCATCGCGCAACTCCGATCTGGACACCAACAACGCCACTTACATTAGCATATTCTCCATGACAATTACTTTCTATTTCCCCCCCCATCCACCCCTTCCTCGCGACATATAACCTTACATGAAACCTTACAGGGTACCCGCGACAAGTGTTCCTGCTTACTGATGGAGAGGTCGGTGACACTGACCGCATCGTGCGGATGGCAGGTGAAAATGCGGTCTCAACGAGAATTTTCTCCTTCGGCATAGGGCGCGGAGCTCTCTCC
>ADNK01002728.1:0-13350 GCA_000320545.1 Bigelowiella natans CCMP2755 | reverse complement strand
GGAAAATCCCCCCCCCCCCCCCCCCCGGTAGGCGTTTTTTGAGAACTTTCACGGTGACCCCCTTTTCCCCCCCCCCCCCTTTCCAAAGGGGAAAATTTTTGTTGGACCCCAACCCCCCCCCCCCCCCAGTCTTCCAGGAGTAGGGGGCCCCAAATTTTTTCAACCAATCCCCCCCCCCCCCCCCCCCCCCCCCCCTCGCAGTTCCCGTTTGGTTGTGGGGAAATTATGGGCGCTTTCGAAGATTACGAGGCACTTTCACGATGATGATGATGATGAGGATGAGGATGAGGATGATGATGATAAGGATTACAACCCGTGAACCGAGGCCCAGATGAGCGGAGTCAAGCCATTTTTGTCAGGTATCTCTAGGTCAGCCTGAACGGGGTAATTGCACGTCAAACCGAGCGCTGCGTCGAGGAGAAGATATTGCAGGGGGGGAGAGCGGGAGACACAAAAAGAGGAGGGCTCGAAAACTATACAACTGGATCTCGGATATCATCATATTTAATAAAAAAACCCTATAATGTTCTGATCATACACAATCGTTCCCAACCAGGAAAAAAAGGGCGCTTCTGGGATCTCCATGTTTCCCTTTTTTTCTTCAAAAAGAAAAGCTCTAAGGTCAGCTATACCTTCGCATCGATGAGTTGCGCGACACACTTCTTCTGGTTCCGAATGCACGAGACAACCAGTGGCGTGCGCTCCATCTTGCCAGAATCACAACAACAACAACAACAACAACAACAACAAAAGAACGATAAAAAATGAAGGCGGGAATGAATCGTTTATTCTCAGAGCGCAAAAGCGCGAGCCACGGTGAGTAACGCGACAGAAAATAGGCCTGTTGTCATTTGATTTGATCACGGGGTAAAAATGATACGACGTTTATTCGAAACTTTGAGAGGATGAGGAGCATGGCTGTTGGAAAACCTTCTCGTACTTAATTTTATCATCATCATCATCATCATCATCATCATCATCGTTTGGGCGCTTCTCTTATAGCTGGCGAGTAGTATTACCTCCCCCCTTATATTGGGATTTGCTTTGTGTTCAACAAGCGTCGAGATGAGCTCATGGTGGCTGAAGGTGCAAGGGAATATTACGACACGGCAGAGAGAGATAGATAGATAGATAGAGAGAGAGAGAGAGAGAGAGCAACGGGCCAAGAATAAGAGGATCATCACTGAACGCAACTTGATTGAAGTCGAGAAGAAAGAAGGGCATAAAAGAGGGGGGGGGGGGAGAAGGAAAACGACGAAGCTGGTATTTTTTCAGTGTGTTTTTCTTGATTGAAAAATGGAAGACTAAGTAAGAGCTATTGAGTGCATAAAAAGGAGGTCATATATGCGCATATGGACTGCATATAGGTGCTTGGTGATGGTGGTTGAGCTGTTACTCACCCTCCTTTCGATGCCAGCATGATAGCAGCTTCAGCCCCCTTTCATCAATATCATCATCATCAACTTCACCACCATCATCATTATCATCATCCTCACAACCACCTCCTCAAGAACGACCAAAACCACCACCATCAATCATCATCAGCATCTCGTTTTGCTATGTCGAATTCGACTGACATTTGCCGCTGTATTGGGATTTGCTCCCGCTTCCAGTAGCTGTCGCACCTACGTATGAGGGTGGTTTACATCATAATTGAACGAGAACGGGGCAGCAACTAAACAGCTTCAGCCGATGAGCCTCGTTTTTTATAATACGTGGAAAACATGACATCCACCCTTTCCCCCCTACCATAACTAGTACGACCACGAGAGGATGTCCTTGATAGCTCGCGACACTTAGGGCGTCCCATCCTTTCTTCTGTATGAATTTCATTCATATATTAGTAATGCTGATCATCTATTTCGCAAAGTGCCTGTTCTTTTCCTCACCCCTGCTGCTGGCATTAGCCCCCCTGTTGGATCTGCATTTGCCTTCAAGAGCTCCCTTACTGTATCCGCATGACCGTTCCTTGAGGCCTTCACGATTGCTGACTCGCCCCCCTGCAAATTGATCGGTAGCGGCATCTCAGCGCATGTGGGTGTGACAATCAAGCAAAATTCTTCACTTAGACTCATCCACTACGTTACAGTTAATACAGCAGGACGACAGACGTTGTCGAAGTCGTGCACGTCGAAACCCCATGAGATAAGTCTTGAAACACAGCTGGCATATCCTCGATCCGATGCCCAAACAATCAGGGTCCAGCCATCCTGCAAGGGGGTGGGCGAACAGACGCAAGCACAGCCGCTTGTAAATCGATTATTCATGATAATGGATTGAATAATTTTTTCATCCTTTTCTACCATGAAATTATAGAAGCAGCCAATGGTAAGTATTGCAACTTGCACCGAAACTCCAAGGACGACCGAATACGTAACAGCAGTGTCCGCAAGCGCCTGACTCATCTTCGTTGGCCCTTTAGATTCTCCTTCTAAAAAGTAGATTTATGAAAATTGGAAAAAAGAATTGGACAATGTAATACTATTTCGCAGCCGGTTGTTGATATGGTAAGGCCATCGTAGAATAATGGAGAAAATTCGATGTGATGGCGCTGCGGTGCGAGAATGGAAAATACCTGATGTGCTCGGAGCTGTTCAAGAGGAACTAAAATTAAGCCTCTGATATATTTATCTTCAGTTTCCAACTCCAGCTATTCTGTCTTTCCTTCTCCTCCTACTCCCGCCTTTAGGTGACGCAGCGCAGTGTGGCTGGGGGAAGGCTGTAGCGAACAGGGGCCTTATTGTTAGTGTTTCAGGATGATTTCCCTTGGACAAGAAAAATTAGGTAATTTCACTTAGAACATTAGCGTTCCATAAATTTATCTCGACTGTGAAACGCCATGCGATTCTTGCCCATTTCTATGCCAGTACCTGTCGTCGACAAAAAAGAAGAGGAAGCAGCAAGTGATTTTAAGCAAGAACACGTGAAGCCGTACGGCTACGATTTCACTGTGGACTTATCAATAGCGACAAGAGGTGATACGTCGCAATCTAAGTAAAACCCGGTCTTTCAGTCGAGCTTCGATGATGGCTTCCGATGTGCTCGTAGCCGGACATTTGCTAGTTGAGTTACTTGACACCAACAGGGTGCTGACAAGTCCTCGCAATGATTTTGGTTGAGGTGCTGCTACATGTTCATGCATGTCTCCCATGTGGTTCTTGCTCATGCAGTTTTGCATCACTGCTTCGTTCATTGTTCATTGCTAGATTGTTCATTGTTCGTTGCCAGTCCACATCGAGTTTCTAGTGGGAGACATGAGTTGGCGCCTCTTGTGGCCTTTTGTGCGCATGCTGACTCGACCACTCTTTCGCCCGTGTTTCAGTTGTACTGTGGCAACTCGAAAACGTCAGGATTTCAGGCAGCTGGGTTCGCGATGCGTCACGACGAAAGTGCGAGTCAATGATTGTGCAGACATCAGCTTTGGCGACAAAGAAATGTCATAAATGTCCGCATTTGTGTGAGAAAACATTGCAATTGAAAATTTCGAACAGGAATCGTCATCACAGATGTGCATGTCAGAACGATTTGTTCAACACCACAGATCTAGAGATGTGCATGTGTCAGAACGCTTTGTTCAACACCGGCACATGATTGCGCACCTAGCTAGCTAGCATGCTGCAACGTGTGCCACGATGTGACGCAGGCTCGTCCAGTGATGTCAGCGTGTTTCAGCATGCTAGCATGTGTTGAATGTACCTCAACATTCAATTGCGCATGGTGCTGTGATGCATTCTGCTGCATGTTTAGCAATTTAATGAAACGTTAAGTCAATGTGCACAATGTCGAAGTTGGATGCAAAATGCCATCTGTTGCAAGTTGTCATGGCACCGATTTTTCATTGGACCCATTTTTCACTAAGTGGGCGAGCAATGTACGAGGTCAATGGTGCTGCGAATCACGGCAGAAATAGAGAATCGGATGAAGACTAGGTTCCTACGTGTGGGGATTGCTTTCGCGCAAGTACAAAAATCCGCCGTATCCAGATTTTACCTAATTTTGAAAGATTACAATCTTATACAGTAAGATAGTTGACATATTTGACGTGATGTTTACATGAGATACGGGCCTTGGAGTAGCTTCCGAAACATTCAGCTCGTATCCCTGAATGATATGAGGACGACTTCCAACACATCGATCCATTTCACATCTCGCCGAAAATGTAACATAAATGTATTTCTTCCGACTGGAATTTTGACGGCTCGGACGATAAACATCGACCACAGTACCTTTAAAGTTCAAAGTTTCGTAACTACAAATTATCCAGACACACGTCACGTGATAAAAATACGCACCAAATGCCTTGAAGTAGGACAATATTTGTCCATCTGTAATTTTACTCGGAACCTAAAGGAATAATATGAAGGAGTCTCGCAGGAGCGAAATTAATCAACTGACCTGTCCAACAAAAATTCGACGACTTAATAAACTGTTGAAATCGCCTAATGGGTGCCTTAATGAAGTTTCCATTAATTTCCGACTTTTATCATGATACATGCAGCTGCTATCCTTAACCTCATAGTAATTCATTTTTCTTTGCGGATTACATCCCACAATGAAAGGAATAGCTGGAGAGCTCATAGCCTCAAATTTTATACATCGTGGTTGCAACTTCTTCTCCAATAAACAAATACGATGCTTCAGGCTATAATTCTCTTCAGATAAAGCAAGATTTTGTTCAAAGGAAGCCTAAGAGGAATAGAATGATTATGAAGATTGAACGATAATGGAATGTAGAAATCACTTCCAGATACCTCTTCTATTTTTCTGCGGTTTTGGATGTAATTTTGAAGAAGTCGATTCTCTTCCACAACTTTAGCGGTCTCAGCCAGTAAAGTTTCCATTTTCTTCCGAAGCAATTCCATCATCATTTTTGCTCTAGTTTCAACGCTTGTCATGCGGGTATCCACCATATCAAGCTCTTTTCGAACTTGCCTGAATTTATTCTATTTTAGTTTTTATTTTGAAAAAAAATAAATTTACCTTTGCAAATGAAATTCACAAGACACGAAGCAATCATTAAGTTTAGCAATGACATCGACAATATCGCTATCGTCCGATTCCAAAATTGGATATGCTGCTGAGACCTTAGGGAAAAACAGTGAAAATTAGGCCTAAAAAAACCCTGATAACTAATAACTTCAAGGACTTCGCATTTTTGACGGTTTGGGGTTTTGGGACACTCCATTTCCGAAGTTTGGAATGAAAAATTTCTGATTTTTTCTCTGAGAAAAGTCGTAGTATTTTCGACGCTCTCCACTCTCGCATCCAGAGAATTGAGCTTCATATGAATTTGCCTATTTAGCAAAGTCGAATATGCTGAAAAGGAATTTGGAGGAAGAGAATTTTCTTACGTCAACTTGCGCTCTAACAAGATGAAGCAATCTTTTATTTGGGACTCAACTTCACTTTGCATGATCTAGATTGAGGAACTAAGTTTTTCCAAGGGAAAGAAATGACATCGGAAAAAAATTATCCGCTTTTCGGTTGTGTAAAATTTCTATCTGCGTGGTGAGGAATAAATGATTGTACCCAATGGAAAGAAATAGCAGGAAAAAGAAACACTCGTTCTCTTTTGTTGACTTTTGCGGTTGCGCAAAATGCTAATTGCGTGAGGAGGAATAACTGATCGTATCAAAGCTGGGGCGGACAAACTCTCTCAGATCAGATCATCTTTTTGGACAAATTTACTGCCGCGCGTTCAGTATGTTAATTTGAATTCATGTCAGTCGCAAGCTCGGAAGCGACTGTGTCAAAGCGCTTTCCGTGTATTTTGAAAATGACTTTCAGATGAGATGCAGGTTCTTATGAGATAAAATCGGCCAGAGGTCTCGCAGCTACGAAACCACGAAACGAAGTGGGATGACGTTTAGCCCTAGATCTAGTCTACGACAAAACCGCCGTCTCCATCTTCCAGAAAATACCCTACAATTCAAGTTTTTTTCTCATCATGGATTCCTCTAAAAATGACCTGCGTTCTTGCGCAAATCGAAAATCACAATGAGGGACGCTCAGAGCGTGGTGTCTTGACCTGCTGACCACACCACATGCATTGGAAACACTTCTCACACTCTGTGACCTGTTAGATCCTCATTGTGATCATTTCATTTGCTCATGTTCGTTTACTCATTTATTTGCTGATGTCAATTTTGGGAGGAAGTGGCACCAAGCACCTCTTTTGGTCTTGTGGCCCTTCCAGCTGCACCACCGAGGCAACGCTCGTTCACTCACTCAATCGTGGTGGTCGTAGCAACTTGCACCCTGTCCCCGAAACTTCATCATGGCTGTGCCACGATTTGCAAAATTTGCGTTCGCTGATTGAGTAGGATGTGATGAGTCCGTTCTCACGCACGCACGCGTTGCGTGCACGTGCTAGCGTGGTCGGTTGCCAGCTAGCCAGCTTGCTTGAGCTCGCTAGCTCGTGCTAGCGTGCAGACTGGCATGCACGCGCATCCCGCCATGTTGACTAATTGAAGCTGCTGCTTTTTTTCTTGCATTGCACATGCGTTCATGTGATCATGCAAACAAACCAAGCACAGCAAAAACAGTGACGAACTGGATGAGGCTCACACTCATCCACAGCATCATTGTGCGCGGCGTGCACATTGCATTTCTGTGCCCCTAGCTAGTGCTGGGGCGCAAGCTATCAAGAGTGTGTGCGCACAAAGTGGCATCACGCGATCATTTTGCAAGTGGTGCCAACTCATTTCTGATTCATTGTTGTTGTTTTGGGAACTCATTCATTCACACGTGAAATGGCAAAGATTGATCTTCATCATTGAAATGCACTCCTTTGAGGTGGTTGTGCGATTCTTGACATGCAGTGTTTTTTTTTAAAACATATCCCAGATCCAATCGAGCATCACCTCAGCTAGAGTTTATTTTGGTTGGTTGTCTGCAAGTGCACGCTAGCCCGTGTTGTCGATGTCAAGTTATTTGATAATGACGGTGAGTTAACCGTACCAAAAACAGTAACTTTGTGAGAGTTCAAGTGCCCATTGTTGGTGGAGAGTGTGACTAAATCGGTTTTGCGCATGATAGCAAGAGCTTGAGGATTCTGTTTGCATGTAACTAGTTGCGTGGAACCTCTGTTGCCCGAATAATGCTTACACTCTCCTTCATAAACTGGAGTACCGTCATCCTACTCGATGGTGAGCAACCGCGGTATGAGGGAACAATATGAGGTGTGTGGACTGTGACAAAAGATGGCTACATCATTTTATAGCACGATTTTAGTTTTACAGATGCATATTCGCTTTACATCTGTAAAAACGAATTTTCTAGACGACACAGAAGCACACAACACACACACGCACAATCACACAATCACTCACAGAAATAAACAAATGAAATGATAATATATGAAGTAATACACACACACACACACACATTATGTATATATATATATATATATATATATATATATTTGGCACCGTGGTCTTCTTTTGGGATGAAGAAAGAGAATAAGAATTCCTTCCTCGGCAGGAACAAAGATAGATGCAAAATATGTACCTAAAATCCATACCTTAGCAACCAGCACTAATACCAAGAAACATTCATGCGGGCTTGTAAAAGCTGATAAATATACTTCTCTTTGTCGTATGGAATTGAGACTTCCAACTACTCATACATCAACAATAACAACAACCACATATTTCCTAGCAGCTCTTCCCAAACACTGGAGAACGTCATCATCGTGGCCACGAAGTTTATGAAAGTGTCCATCTAAATAAAAGGTTGGCGTAGAAAAACCGTCTCGAGTTTAAGACGGAGTGAATAATTCTATTGAACGCTTAAAGAGGATACTATTAGGGGTCTACACTGAGGAGGCGAGATTTACGTAACAGTCAATCTTGCCCTCCCCGCTGTTCAACAATTGCTCCTCGAATCGACAGTGTAAAATTCCAGAATACCAGCAAAATGTCCATTGATAATCTTGTAAGTGTGTAGCCCTAGGTTTGTATCAAAGAGCACAGACATATAATACACACCCTTCAGCCCATATTTTTACTTTTTTGAAGGATCATGTAGCATCTCCACACGCACACACGCACACAAATATATGTATACACACAGATATTATATACATATATATATATATATATATATATATATATGATAATTGTCTAGAGGAGTATTGCAGTTATGCACCGCTTTCGCGTTGGCAGTGATGGTAACTGTGAAGACGTAAGCGTTACTCGTAGCTAGGCAAATCAGAGCTGATGATCGAACATTGAAATAGGCAAAGTAGACAAGAATGTAAACAAAATGGGTAGATTCAGTAGCGCCCATCCTTCTTAATTGTGAATTGTGTAACGACCGGAAACCGTGTGCCTGACAGCTGCTGCCTGAAGCTTTCCTGCATTGCCCGATTTGCTATTGTTGCGTAATGTCTTCATCGAGAGAATGTAAAAAGGTGATTTGCAGCACAAGGTGCGAAAGGACTGGGGGTCATAATTAAATCATGCACAACGATAACAGCCTTGATCTAGCAACAACGCTAATCAACAATTTATGACTCAGAATCCCCCTCCTCCTCCTCCTTTCCCTCCTCCCCTTCCTGCTCTCTTCTATTAATCTAAATACCACCTTGCTTGAAGCGAGCATACAGGGTATAAGAGGAGCCCCTTGGTATATACACGAGAGGAAATATGTAACAATTAAACAACCTTACAAATGGAGAACCGCGTAAACGCAATGGGGTGATAGGCAAGAAGGGAGGTGAGTCGTACGAGGACTGTGATATTGGAGACCATATCGATAATCATGATTCCCTGTCGTTAAAGTAAGCATGAGGAGAGTCAAGGAGCGTTACTAAGATGAAAAATTATCAAAAGAATGTTTGAGAGTAGGTTTTAAGGTCGTACTGTCAAGACAGCGTAGATAGGTCTCAGAGCTGCATTATCTCTTGCGAACCCCACGCACCATTGTCTCAAAAGTATGCGTAACAAAACACAAAGATTATGCATATGTAATGATAATCAAATCGGATGTTACGAATGTTGGCGTCCTACCGTCCATGAATCTCCTCCTCATCATTCACTTGGAAGTACATAACGGCAGCCTTTCAGCCAACATGCACGCGCGCGCGCGCGCACACACACACAAACACAAAATTCATGTGGCATGCTGCACAACAATTTATCTTGTGATAGAAGGAAATTTAAGTGTATGTAAAATACAGAGAAGGCATGCCACTTTTAAGGAGAGGAACTGAATAAGGACTTAAGAGGAGAAGGGTGAGTATCATAATGTAGCAGAACAATTGTACAAATATTACCACCCATATCAACAGAAGGACAGCCAAAATTCTTACCTAAAAAGGAGGCAATTGCTCAAGCTCGTCCTTTAAAGAGAAGGAGTAAAATGTAGCAGAAGGATACATCTCACCATCCACATCATTCCCCTGAGCAACGTCGCCACTTGTGACATTACATCGAAGATTGCAGCCTGATGTTTAGCATTCAGTGAATATTGCATATTGTTAGTATGGGTGATATTGTCCGTACACCCGTATATTAACATATATAAATTTGCAAGTTGACTCTATAGTTCTGCTAAAAAGGAGAGGAAGTGCATCCTCATAGTATGCCAGGTTTTTCCGCAGGATTCTGTTTCAAGAATATTTCGTTCCATATTTCGATTCATTCAACAATATTTGTTGGAAGAGCTTTCACGAAGCCCAGCCGTACGAGCGTTCGTCCTTATCCGTGGAAAAGAAGAAGGAAGGGGGCGAGGAGAAGTCCGTCCTCAATTTTCTTCATCTCAAGGGACCTTGATTCGCATCTCTTTTTGTAGAGTTGCGCTTACTATTGTTTGGCGACTAACCTTATAAACCTGCAGTCTAAATAGCAGATACTTGTTGATGTTATATGCAGGAACCGCTAGATAGAAGACAAATCCACATTCATTCCCTGGGGTAGCCATGTTCGTGATGTACGCAATAATAGTCTGATTTTATAGAGCGAGACACAGATGATGTAATGATGGGTATAATACACCTAGAGGTGGCAGCACAGATTTGTACCAACGCGATGTATTCATTTTGGTCTGCTGTGTGCGCCTGTTTACCAGAAAATATCCTCCGATATAGATCGTTAACTCACGATTAAATTCCTGAGGAAGGAATACAAGAATGCCTCAGTTATTTGTCCCCGTTACTGATAAAAGAGGGAAGGTTTTTCTAACACATTTTTTCTACCAAGATTTTCCTGCTCCCATAGCCCGGGGACTTCGTTGGCCCGTTTCTCGATTTCCCTAGATGCTTTAATTGAGTGAGGCACATTGCTAAAACTACAGCCACTTGAAAACTCGAGATTCCTGTGCGCACGCCATCTTCCCAGAACCAAGCGGCAAGCTCATGAGTATCTGTCCGTTGGCGAGGAATCAAGCTTTTAGAGAATAGAAAAAGGTCACGAAGAAGCGCACGTCTAACAATATCATTCCTAGCTTGACCCCGTTGATCAGAATCTGTGGAGTTCATAACGATCTTGCTCGGCGAGGGAGCCTTTCTTTGTCCCACCCCGGATCCCCAGCTTACCACAACGGGCGACGACGACGCGTCATAACCGAAGATGACGGGGACAAAACACAAGGGGAATTGCAGTTAGCGACTGCGCAAATTGCATCAAAACCATCAAAAAGGGCGGGAGATTTCCATTGTTATTTGGCCCTTCGCACTGTGAACGTCGTTTCTGATGTTGGCACATCAGCCATCAAATCCATCATCAATCTCACGCTCTGTGGCCGCCTTTTTTTTTTCCTCCCCTGGAATTAATTCATCGGCCGACAAAGGCCTGGCCAGGGGCTGCTCGCTCGTGAATCACGTTTGCGGCAGCAAAAATGTCCAAGATGTTCGGGAACGCAGACACAGTCGCAGTTGAGAATTGTCCAATTCCGCTTCTTCGCTCTGGGGAGCGAAATCAAGAACATGCAGGAGTGCAGTGATGTTTGTGCACGTGTGTGTGTGTTTTCATTGTGTGTCAAAACGTGCATGTGCAGAACGATCGCGATCAGTCTAGCAGTGCACTTCAGCACTGCAATGAGTGCCATGGGAGGGCACGTGCACACACATGCACGCACGCTGTCTAGCTTGGTGCTGCGCTTGTTGAGTTGTGCTGTTCGCGTTTTGTGCGCGCACGCACGCTGTGGTGCACTCCAGCTCTGCAGTGCATCGCAGTGCTGGCCATGTGTGCTGGGACTGGCATGAAAATCATTTTTTGCAAGCGAAGCTAGCGGCACACATGTGCACACATCTAGATTGCACACACGCATTTGCATGCTGCATGAACACACAATCGACATCAGGAACTCCAGCAGCAGCGCGCAAATGCATGGCACACGTCTTGGTGGAGAGAGCAACACGCATGCTGTGAATGAGTACAATTGGACTTATCACAAGCATGAAGGTCGATATTTCATTGTTAGACGCTCTGAAGTCGAAGTCCGCGTCAAAATAAGGCATTCAACTGTGGCATGCATCATGTCATCATTGCCATCATCATCATAATCATCATCAATATCGCTGTCACAATGGCGGGCGTCGTGCAGCTGCTTCAGCCAGCCTTGTACCGGAAATACCGTCCGGCCGCTCATACTGGGGACTATATCGGAGCATCTCCTGAAGAAATTCCTGTTTTATGATGAAATGTGAATCGTAACTCTTAACCGTACAGCGAGAGAGGGGGATGGGATTATCTGGAGGGAAAGAAGGAGCAACGACACTATCACACAGCTGTATGCTGCTTAAGTTCAAAAGAATTTAATTTTACTATTTATCCTCCTCGTGAAAGACGTTAAGGAAACCTCTCTCAAAGTGCTACAGAATGGCCAGCTTCCGTTTGCATGCCACTACACGCACATACAAACGTGATCATTGACTACGTCAATACCTCGCCTCTCTCTCTATCAGCGTCACTGTCGGCGTCGAGAGGGTCTCCCGGGTTGCGAAATTTCCACCCTTCCTGTAGTATAGAGATGATAGATTCAGACTCGATATTGGGAGTGTAGTCAGCGCAGAAGCATTCACCTCCAGCAACTGGCGCTCCCTTTTGAGCCGATCAACATCGTCGTCCTAACCGCAAACGCATGAAATGCAGAGATGATGACAACAACGCGCCATCAATGACTGGAGGAGAGGATACTTCCTCCTCCGTAATGTCGTAGTTAAGTCATTTTGTATCGATCGTGAGTAATAATGACCCTACTTCACACACGCACAAATACTGCTATTGTCCCCCCCCCCCCCTCCCCCTATTTTGAAAGAGCTCTCGTCAGGCAGGCAGAATCTGCAGACCTGAACTGATGGTATTTCAGGGACGAATCGCTCTTGCTCCTGAAAAAATGGCGTGATGCGGTGATTGCGATTGAATTTTTGTAACAATTCAGTAGTAATGGCATTGATCATGGATAAAATGACAAATAGGTTGTGTGATATTACAAGTGTCGGCGAGATAACGGAAGGATGGGGAGAAGAACTTGATGATGATGATTATAGTTAAGGCGAAAAAATTCATCATGTGACATCATCATCATCATCATCAGCAGCAGCAGCAGCACCTGTGTGAGAGCCCCCATTGCCACCACCTTGTCCTCCAACTCACGTGCATCAAGCTGGTAAGTTATCGGAGAGAATTTAAGGGAGAGAGAAAGAGAGAGAGAGAGAGAGAGAGAGAGAGAGAGAGAGATTTTGCAATAAGGTCTTGAAAAATGTCTGGTGCCCCCCCCCCCCCCCCCCCCTTCCCACCATTCCCTCCGCACTCTCCAACGCCTTTCATCTCCAAACACGCTACCTCGTTGTATTCATTCGTATCAGAGTCCGGCAGCACGATATGATCTCCCATTTTCCCCTCCTCATCCACGCGCTGTCCCCCCTCCCCGCGGAGGTGACGAGGAGGCCGGGGGGCGGCGCCGCCCAGACCCCAGCCATACGGGTTTCTCTCCGCCATCTCACGGAGCCGTTGCTTGTGCGCCCTTCGCACCCTGCGGTGTCGCTCGCCGCGGTTCAGGTCGGCCTCTGAAACGTCCTCGTAGCACATGTACTCGCCGCTGCTGCGGTCATTGAGGTCGCCGCCGCCATTTACCCCTGCGTTGAAATCCGAGTTATCGTCGTGCTCCTCATCCCCCCCCTCCAGCTCAAGCGTCCCTTCTCTGTTGACGTACAGCCTCCGGGAGGGATCTCCTGTAGGCAGGGGGGGGGGAGGGGGGGAGGGGGCGGAAGGTGGCGGGATTTAACACGAGGTTGCAGGTGACTGGTTTAAGCAGGTCGTTGGAGGAGTTTGAATTAGATAGGAGTAGTAGTAGTAGTAGTAGATACAGCAGCAGCAGGAGGAGGGAGGAGGGAGGGAGGGGGGA
>ADNK01002730.1:0-10319 GCA_000320545.1 Bigelowiella natans CCMP2755 | reverse complement strand
AAAGCACAACCTCGACATTCCCAGCTAAAAAGGCACAAGGGAAAAGGAGGGGGGGGGAAGGAGGGGCAGACATGACTCACCGATAAATTTCGCGTTGGTGTAAGCGGTACACCGCATTCCAAGGCCTCTTCTTCCGGAAGAGTAAAGCGATGACGACGATTTCGGATACGCTGCATCGAGGACACGTGGCACCCATCCTTGGTAGTTTTGGCCCAGCAATCGATCAGCCTGCGAGCAGCATCATTGCACAACCATGATTTATCATCATAATATGGAACACCCATTACTCGATGATCGACGATAATCGACAAGGACAACCACCACACACATCGTCAATGTGGTAATAAGGATTATCGGCAAGATAACGACGACGATGACGACGACGAAGAAGAAGAAGGAAAGTCCCACTGCCTTGATCATCATCATGGCCATCACCATCGTCAAGCAACATCATCAACAAACAACAAACAACATGCAATAAACACGATCAACAAACAGCGATCGAATGCGCGTAAGCACCCCACCTCGTCGATAACGAGGAATTGCAGGTATTCAAGAGTAAATCCCGGGGTGCTATCGAGGTGGTCAATCAGGCGTCCCTAACGTCACAAATACACACACACACACACACACACACACACACATATACTTATATATATATATATATATATATATATATCATATTTTGCTTATGATGCGTCGTCGCTGTATATGAATAGCTGCATGCATCGCTTGATCTTCCTCTGTGGAGAATAGAGAATATACCGGTGTTGCAATGAGGACATCTACACCACTCCTTCCGTCGTGTGACGACGCTGAAGAGGAGGAGGGGGCTGATGACGCAATCCTCCATGAGGAGGATGAAGAATTTCCTATTACATCCGAGGAAGGTAGTACAACATAACGGCAAGCTATGATTTTAAACATATAATTGTGCGGGATATGGCTTGTGTGTGCACACGTACACGTACGGAAAGAGAGAGAGAGAGAGAGAGAGAGAGAGAGAGAGAGAAAACGAAAGCGGGAGAAAGCACAACGCACACCCTCTTAATCATACAATACATGAATCAAATCATCGTCGTGGTTGTTGCAGTACCGATGGGGGAGAGGGCCATTTGCTCTGCATGGAAGGAGCGCTATAATATGAACAATAATAATGCAAAATTATGATATACACGACACAACACGTTGTAATGGGCTTCAGCAGCAGCAGCAGCATAATGTGCGAATAGAATATCACGGTGATGGTGCCCCCTCCCCCCTCCCCCTTTTTTTTGTTGATCCCAAGCACACATCGATTCGTCGAGTTGTTGCGCAAAAAACACGTAGGAATGAGACATTACACGAATGTGTGATTATGCATGATTGGCTATCATTCCCCCTCCCTTGTGCTGAGCACATTTCTTCTGATTAACACCTGTCCTATGCACGTTGATATTGACAGTCCAAGGGAAGGGGCGAATCTACATGATAATCAGGGGTTACTCAGTCACTTCGGTTGCGTGCGAAAGTGTATTTTATTCTCTTTCACTCCGTCTCTCTCCGCCCCCCCCCCCTCCCCAGCCGCTTTATTTCGCCCGTTCCTCTTGCACAGATGTACTATTCGATGATGAGATACCTTTGGAACACTGAATACACTTGAATTGCCAGATCCCTACCAGCGTGTGTGTGTGTGTGTGTGTGTGTGTGTGTGTGTGTGCGAGTTTGAAACATTGCGAATAATCGAGAAGAAAGAGAGTGAGAGAGAGAGAGCACCGCCACCATCATCACATAATATCAAAAACATACGCATACCGTGTGGGGACCATGACAAGTGCGCGAAGTCGGCAAACAGCTCGGGATTCCAGCGCATTCAGCACCTTGATTAAAGACGATGATAACAACCACATATAATCAAAGTACGATCATCGATGGCGAACAATTAATAGATGAAGCAGCAGAAATAGCAATACCGGAAGAGCATATGCTAAGGTCTTCCCACTTCCAGTTGGGGCAGAGACGCACAGGTCGTGCTCCTCATAGCACTACGCATACCCAAGAGGGGAGGAGGAGGAGGATGAGGAGGAGGAGGAGGAGGGGAACATTATGAGTATCTTCAAGCACGCAACCACAAACAAGCAAACAATCGCGCGCGCGCACACACACACACACGCACACACACACAAACAATTATCATGGAACATTGCCTGGAGAGCGAGAGGAACAACAGCAGCCTGAACAGGAAAAAGCTTCTGAATGCCTGCTGTCCTCGCTGCTCCAACGATTCTATCATTAAGTCCGGCTGCTTCGATGTCGATACCCTCTCCTTCCAGATTAATGCTTGCCCTTCCCCGTTCGTTGTCCTTGCGGCCTCCCAACGTTCTATTCTTTCCTTTCTTGTCGTCATTCTGAGGCTGCGCCGTCTCCGTTGTTTTCTCGCCAGAAAATCCATCATCATTCTCTTTGGAAGGGGGGGATTTCGACGTGTCCTTGATGGCCTCGTGGTTCATGGATTTGTGTTTCACCGGAGAAACAGGGGACGTTGGCGGCTCTGTGGAAGATATCGAAGAAGGAGCCAGACCTACAGAATATGCCATACATAGCGAACGGCAACAATTTTCAATAATTTCACATGATGCGCACAACCGAGATCTGGAAAAGGGGGGGGGGGGGGGGGGGGGATTTTGGAGTTTACTTCACACATCACTCATCTTACTCGCATCTGACTCTTGTGTCTTCCGTTTTTTGGCCTTCTTCTCGCCCGTCTTCATCTTTGTTGGCTTTGATAGCTCGCTGTCCTTCACTCCAGATTCCGCATTCTTACTACTTTTTTCCTTCTCCTTCTTCTTCTTGTTCTTCTTCTTCTTCGTCGTCGTCGTCGTCGTCGTCTTCTTCTTCGTCTTCTTACTCAATTTATCAGAAGCGTATTCTTTATTAGCTGTGTTTTGAGCAGGTGAGTTCCCCTCATCGCTTTTCTCTTCGGTTTCAAGGATGTTATCATTCTCGTCGTTCTCGGGTTCCAATTCTCTCTTGCGCTTCTTCTTTTTCTTCTTCTCCTTGCTTTTCTTTTTTGCTTTCTTACATTTTGGGGATACTAATATCTCCTTCTTTTTTTCGATAATAGCCAGGGATATGCTTTTGCCCTCTTCATCGTCCCCACCTTCGTCCTGACGTGTTAGGCGTGATTAGGATTCATACTGGATTTTTCGATGGTGAATGATTTTTAAATACAAGAGCACGACCTGGGCGCGCCAACGCTTCACTTGGAACATCTTGAAGATCTGATGGGGATTGAGGGCCTTCTAAGCAACTGCAAATGCTGCCCGAACAGGAGGGGAGCGAATCGCGATCAGAGCTTCGTGGTACGGCGTGCGAGCGTACTATCGGATAGATTTCGTGGTCTCAAAAATGGAAAAATTATCCAGGATATATTCAGGTGTTCAACTTCCAGAAAGGAGAAAGCGTCGCCGTTCTCCGTCATGGGCTACAAGAAAGGGAGCTTATTTAGAAAAAATATGTAAGATATTTCGTCGGTATTTGAAAGGTATTCTCGCCCTGCTCCATGGAAACAGCTTCGCGGGAATTTACCCCTGCTAGACGCGATTTCCACAAAATAATGTGGCAATGAGATGTCGTAGAGGTAAAACGTAGTCCGTTCCAAGACATAAAATAAAGCATTTAATTCGGAAGGCAACACAAGACCCGGCCACTCTCCGCCATCGTCGAGCCCATCCACCCCCTGAGATGTCTGTGGGGACAGTATACCGATCCACTGTGTCTCCCCTCTACAAATCACTACATGGTGAAGAGGTAGCTTGAAGTAAAGGCAGCGCTAAAATGAGATGTGGATACCAATATTTTTTTTTTTTCAGGATCTTACATCCAATACCATGCTCCTTCGCATGGCTTATTGCCTTATGTGGGCTACCATCAGTATTTTCAACCTGTGGGTGTTGTACAAGAATTCAACACATGGTTAGTTCATCATTCACGTGACTATTGATCGTCATCTAACGAATTAACATACACTCCAGTGTACGCCTCCTTTCTATGGGATTCAAGCACAGTGAGAATGAAGGTAATTCAACAACTCTATGATGCGGATCGATTACAAGATAAACTTTCACGTCATAGATGCGTGGAGTCATAATTTGGTCCTTCCTTTATGGCCTTGCTTTGGGAATTCTAGCAATCTCCATTTATGCGGTTTGTACCAATCAATCCTAGATTATGATTTCAGAGCTAAATGCTTCATGTTTCGCCATTGCCTTAGTGGTACCTTCATTTGAAAATTTCCAAGCTGGATGCAGAAATGGAAATTCTCAAGAGTTCCCATACAAACTATCAAAGGAAATCGGGAAACCTAATGAAGGTTACGGACAAGTGCCACTTTCATTTGCACTTTCATAAAATTTCCACTCATTTAACAAATTAGGCGATGAAAATGATCCACGCACCAATGCCACTGGACAAGCTTGTGGAAAAGAATTTTGATGCTAAGAGCATTTTCACGGAATCTTGTGGAGCTCAGGCTCTAGACGCAAAAGCTAGATGAGCAACAAGGACATGTTAGAAAAGATAATTGCGAGTAGCAGTAAGCTGTGTTCCATATGCCATCACTACATCACATGAGAGTATTTGCATTATTATAGATGGTATATGCTAGATATATGCATTGTCTAGTTTCCATTGAAAGCAGTCACAAATCCTAGCTTCTATCAGTTGAGCCAAGCACGTGCGTCTACAAGTTATTTATCGTTAAAATTCGAAGCGAATCAACGCATTGCTAAGGTTACTGTACGTGGTGACTAGCTAGCAGACACAAACATGTACGCTCTAAAGCCAGTAGCGCATGTGTCAAGTAGGTGAGTGCTTACTACGTGTGACATCGATTGCATGCTATGTTATTGCATGCGCACACACGCTGGGATCTTAAACTTACGGTAGCAACGCGTCATAGAGACAGCGGAACACATCTCGCTATGAACGCATGCGTTGTCATTCAGCGCATACATCACCATTGCAAGATATTATCGATCACGGTTGCACTTTGCATATATCGTTTGTAGAGTCCAATAAACATGCAAATAAAATGAAATCGTTATATAACGTGACTGCCTTTACTTATCAATTTGAAACAATCTGTGCAAGTACTTTTTGTTATCTAATCAGACTAAATCTGTATTTCTACGTATAGCTAGACCGAATTTAGCTATATGTCATACTGAGGTGTCTCTACTAGTTTACGAGGATGTGACCTTAAAAACATTTTCCATATTTCAATATGCCTATTTTCTTTCTAGGCGCCTAATACGTGCTGTATGTATTACCATCGTTTACGACGGTGAGAAGAAGTTCATAACATCTAAGGAGAACATACTGGTTCTAAAATCGACCATGTTCATTTGTGTTCTACCTATTTCTCTTTCCAATTCAGGGGGGAATGTAGTTATGATCTATGATCTCAATAATAGTTATGATATTATGCAGAAGGGAGAGCCTTTAGAGCATCCCGTACTACACATGCCAGCATCCTTCATCTTCATGGCACGAAGGCGTCTGGTTTCTTCAATGTACCGACGTTTCATATCCTCGTCTTCAACTGCCATTTGCTCACCCCCGAATTTCACATATTCTTTTACAAAGTGGGGAACATGCATATCATCAACTTCACTAAAATAAAGCCCATCGTCTCGAATACGATGACGAGAACGCAGTACTCCAATAGGATCATCTCTTCGATGTACTAGGCTCGTTTTACCATGTTTATGATCGTCATATGGGTAGCGACGGTGACTGTAATCATTTTCTTGACGCCTATTGCGTTTTTCAGATTCGTAGAAGCGCACGCGCTTTCTCTTGTCATTGATTTCTCTCCGTGCAAATTCGTCGGAGCTGTCATCGTCTGACAGAGTGGATATTGTCGAGACGGTTTCCTCGGAAATCTGAAGAACAAAAACGTATGGTCGGTATTTTCGTACCAAATTCAACGAAATTTAGGGCTAGAGGGAGAAATGGAAAAAAAATCCTAAATCTCTGATTACCTCTTGTGTCAGTCCTCTGACGAACTCTGAATCAGTCAGCTTCCTATTCGAAGCTTTTGTGTGGTATGGGGTGTTCTCTGCACAAAGCCTCAAACTAAGCTCAGGTTCCATGGCAACAGACATGGTGGTGTCCGAGGAACCCGTACGATGCACGCTCACGAAACTGTCGCTATCCATGTCACGAACAGCCATAGGCTTTCGCTGTACGTATTTCTTGGGCTGTCCAGGTACAATCCAAAGCATTCCAAATAATCCGCAACAGCTCTTATGAAGTTAAAATTCTTGCGTCTTTATCGTACAGCCTGAATGCGCTCGGGGGGGAGAAGTGCGATTCGAAGGTATGGAACTACGTCTCAGATGTATCGAACCAGAAACTTTAGCAAAAGCAAATTGTTTTCATTTCAGTATAGCTGAGATGCGACAATATTTTAAGTATCAATTAAAGTAAGATAACAGGTGATTTTTCTCCGTATAGTCCAGCCAGGAATTTGTTCAGAATCCAAAAAAAAAAAATCGAATAACGATACGTCTGAAACCCAAGAGCACCTTCTAAGGTGCTTATTCTCTTGGTTTTTCAGACACAACATGTCTAACAGTTTGTCTTATCTAGAGTGAATTTGCTCCAAACTACGTTATCTATTTTGCAACGGCATTTATTTTTTTAATAACTCAAAGTATCCCGGTATTTTCCTGAGTCATATGCGCATTTGGACTTTCATCCAGGAGACCCCCTCCTAAACCCCGGGGAAAGTTCTAAAATTGCCGAATCACAGTAAATTTACACCCAGTGTCACCACAATAATGCAAAAATCGAGGAAAAAGGCGATAATTTCGGTTTCTCGTTTTTTTCGATTTGTCCCGCTTAAAGCTTTCCGGTCCCGGGATGAGAGGATATTTCGTGCATGATGAGATATTTTGTTGCAGAGACATGCGATAATCTGGCGCATAGTCTGTTATTTGGCTTTCAACACAGAGGCCAACCACAAGGTAGGGTACTCTCTTGGATGGTAAAAGAAGTTTCTTTCGCTAAAAAGGCTGTTTCATAACCTAAGACAGATGCTTCTCCTTGAATCACCACAAAAATGAGAGAAAACGAATAAGAGAATCGGGAAGTATTTAAAACATTTAATGACCTGGCTCTTCACGAGGCGAAGGTTCCTAATCCTGCCAATAATGTATGTCACGACCCCAAAACCACATGTATTTGACGCATGTTTCGCCTTCTTGAAGTTCCCGTCGGCAATTTGTGCAGAATGGCTGAATGTCGAACTTTGAACGATTCGAGTTGCGGTTCCCTTTCTGCCTTCTTTGTGTTCTTCCAGAACGGTGTTTTTTTGGGTAAAAAAAGGAGCAGCGTACGACCAGCTGCGGGTACCCTCAGCTGCTGCCAAATCATCTAAAAAAGACATTTGCACAAGGTCACAGACACGGTACCCCCGCTCCGAGATCTCAACGCCCAACTTTCTTTCACACACTTCTACAGGCAGCGGATAGGAACAGGCTACCACAGAGAACAAGAACAATCTCACCGGACAATAAAGATCCTTACGTGATCCATCCGGTGAAATCTGCCTGACATACGAGGATCTGGACCCTCCGAAATATGTCTTTCTTCCATCGAATGCGATTACGTGAAAAGGGTCATGGATCTCACAGGATGCGTGAAGTCGCGTGTGAACCATCGCTCCTAAAACGTCTAGGGCCAGCTTTTAGACTGGAAAATCACCGAGGGTAGAGTTTTGTTACAAATGTATATAAATATAAACATTATGTGTGTGTGTGTGTGTGTGTGTGTGTGTGTGCGTGTGTGTGTAATTTTATACACATGTACATCCTTGACACATCGTCGGATGGGTTAGGTATATTAACTGCGTCGATTGGCACGATGAGGGGGAGCTGCTGGTCACAGCTGGAGATGACAAGAAGGTGTCTCTCTGGAGGTATGCTGCACCAAGTCCCCAAGCATATCGAACCACCATGAGAAATCGCTATCACATCTCAGGCCGTACTCGCAGAAAAAGCTACTTTTGGAATTCAATACAGGTCATCACGGCACAATTTTCGGCGCACGATTTCTCGAATCGGATGACGCGGTATTGCCCCCCCCAAAGCTATATAAAGCCAAAGCTAAAATCACAACGACTGCAGTAAATTTTTAGTGGTTCTTTCAAAAGCGTTTATCCTGTTTCTAATAAGCGCCTGATATATATATATATATATATATATATATATATATATATATATATATTAATATATATTTGGTTAATTGCAGCTCATCGCATCATGCTCTCAAGATTCCACCGTTCGCGTACATCGGGTTGCTTAGATTTAATTCCCTAGTTGTTGATAGGATAGGGATTTGAAAGCAGTTATTCGGATTATTGCATCTTTGTAAATGTGTCAGAGAAAAATGAAGATTTTCTCATTTCCCTCCCCACCCCCCCTCTCCTCCACCTCTCCAGCTTGGTCCTGCTGGTTTGCGCTGTACGCTGGTGATGCGATCCCACACCGATCATGTCAACGACATCCAGGTGTGCGTCAGTATAGCGACAGCTCTTCACAACAACCAACACACTACTCAAACCAAACGCTCATCAGCGAGGAAACTTATAAAGGAATAAGCAAAAAGAAATGAAAGAGAAAGAGAGAGAGAGAGAGAGGGAGAGAGAGACGGGGGGGGAGAAGTTGCCCTTACACGCGAATTGGCCTATTCGAAATCGTGAAGGTCTTTGTTACTTACGACCATCACTTCTCGCACCTTCCGATAAGGTTCATCCTCGTCAACCCAAGCTTCTATGGTCATGCTCGAGCGACGGCAGTATCCGCTGTTTTGACTTACGGGAAGGCTCCGGATTCGGATCATGGTAGTGCTTAGCTTCTCCCAAACAACTAGTGTAGTGATAGTAGAAGAAGAAGATGCTGGATTAGTGGCGCAGCAAGAAAAAACAGACGCAGAAGGATGAGTTTAAGAGAGGAATAGCACTGACCACAAGTATTTATATGCGTGGCTGCTCCACGCTACCATGATATGAAAGAATAACAATTGTTTATAACCTTGTCACTGTGACAAATAATGTATTATAGCTATATCCCCCCCCCCCTTCTTAATGTAGATCGTGATAGGTTGTGATATTGAAAGGTTTGAAGAGACCGGGATTGTGAGCGAAAATGGAGGACCTTGGGGTGGCAGGTAGTAGCAGCAGTATTCAGATGAGAGGAGGAGGAAGAGTGTACACGGAGGAGATGAAGGAAAATCAAATAGCCATCATTGTTTTCCTCCCTTTTCACTTTGAACTAGATTATATATATATATATATATATATATATATATATATATATTGATATCCGTAAGTAGCATTATATATTGTGTTGCGACTGCTGACTGATTCACCCACGATGAGAGATACCACTCTGCCGCGCTCCCCCCCCTCTCCTATTTGTAATACTGAAGGGGCTTCGAACGTGGAAAATATACCAAGTGGAAAGGCGGCGACATGTTGGCCGTTGAGGTTCTCTTTGCTGAAAAATATCATTATTTCTTTCGATTTCCTACTCTTAGCTCTGATTCGTCATTATCCGTTGTTGGGGAGTTGTTGCGATGCCGTTTTTCTTCAACCCTTCTCCTGGGTCGCATTTAAGGCGTGGATGATGATGATGATGATGATGATGATGGTGGTGATGATGATGATGATGAAATTGTGCCTTTTCCTTCGTTGTCTGTTGTTGCTGAAAAAGGTCGATGTTGAGACGAACAGCGTGTTTGCGTGGCCATCAAAGTAAGAAGTTTTGAAACAATCCACCATCGCTGCGAGCGAGAGTGAGCGAATGAACTTGGAAATACTATGGTGGATTATACTTTTCATCGTTGGTTGGTTGTATACTTCGTACATTGTGCCTTTCAGTGCCAAAGAGACACGCGTACACACACACACACACACACACACACACACACACACACACATACACACACACACACATAGCATAGAGAGAAAGAGGGGGGGGGGGGGGGGCTTCGGAGAAAGAAGAGAGCTATTATAACTGCCTCAATTTCCATTCTTGTTCTAATCACCACTACATTGTCTGTGCTGTCCTTGACTCGTGTTGTGTTGTCATCTTGTTCTTTTATGATTCTTTCAGTGAAGGGATATACAGTATTCGCATGCATCCGCTTGACGACCACTACATCTTTTCTGCGGTACGTACAAGTACACGTCGTGAGTAATAATTGCATGGCCTCTTTACTAACGCAGTTTGCTCTAGTGAGCAGCTAACTGCTGTCCGCTCTCTCTCTCTCTC
>ADNK01002731.1:0-66125 GCA_000320545.1 Bigelowiella natans CCMP2755 | reverse complement strand
GGCGGACGTTGTTCGCGGCCATGACATCTGCTTTCATCACAAACGTTTTTATCTCTGGAATAAGAGGTACTACTACTACTACTACTACTACTACTACGTACTGCTGTTTCATACGTATTCTGATAAAAATGATGCTAATTGAGAGAATAATAGAATTATCATTATTCTCAGGTGAATCTAATTCGTGGGGCATGCTGTCAAGATCCGGTCTTTTAGCGTTTGGAGGCGATGCAGCGTAACAATAGCACCACATTACACACACACCACACACAAACACAATGGAGATAATTTCCACAAATTATACAGTGTGTGCTCCTCCTTATCATCATTGCTACCATTCCAATAAACATCATCATCAACAACAACCGCAACGCAATATTGACGATGATTTTATCTTACTACTTGCTACTTTCTCTTGATAGAGACGACCCTTCGGAATATACCGCATGGGAATACCAGGATTTGGTCTGTAGAATGAATGAATGAATGAATGCTTGGATATATGTATGCAAATCTTGTTGTTGTTGCTGCTGCTGCTGTCTGATTTAGGTGCTATTATATCATCATCATATGACATTCCATCATCATCTTGCAATCCATACACCTCCAACATCATCATATATAATCCATCCCTACAACTTGTTCTCCTCCTCCTTCTTTATCTTTATCTTCTTTTCATCTTGCTGTATCGGCCGCACTAACTATACCCAATCTTCTTTATCTTGTTCCATCTCACTTCCTCTCTTCTGTCTCCTACTACCCGCCCAAATGACGTATGCTTTATTAGTGCTGAACGGCTGCTTAGGTGGATTTATCGGTGCCGGTATGCTGATTCATATTGTTTGTTGTTACCGATTTCCAATGTCATTTTAACACGCACGCACCACAAAGCATGAGAGCACTATATAACATAAGAGCATGAGGAGCATGTGAGGAGGAGGGAGGTTCTGCATTGAAAGAGAAGAAGAAGAAGAAGAAAAAAAAATCTTGATAAAGCAGAAAATAAATAACAAAGGCTTTAATACAATGATCATTAAGGCGTGTAGCAACTCTCTCTCTCTCTCTCCCTCTCTCTCTCCCTCTCTCTCTCTCTCTCTCTCTCTCTCTCTCCCTCTCTCTCTCCCTCTCTCTCCCTCTCTCTCTCCCTCTCTCTCTCCCTCTCTCTCCCTCTCTCTCTCCCTCTCTCTCTCCCTCTCTCTCTCCCTCTCTCTCTCCCTCTCTCTCTCCCTCTCTCTCTCCCTCTCTCTCTCCCTCTCTCTCTCCCTCTCTCTCTCCCTCTCTCTCTCCCTCTCTCTCTCCCTCTCTCTCTCCCTCTCTCTCTCCCTCTCTCTCCCTCTCTCTCTCTCTCTCTCTCTCTCTCTCTCTCTCTCAAATACACACACACACACACACACACACACACACACAGGATTCAACTATTTAAACGAGGGATTGACTATTTGGCGCCAAAATGGAAATGTTAGCAGCAGGATTAGAAGGTACTTCTACTGCTCAATACTACTATTATAGCAACAACAGCGACGATGATGATGACGACGGACGATGATGATGACGATGGACGATGATGATGACGATGGACGATGATGATGACGACGGACGATGATGATGACGATGGACGATGATGATGACGACGAAAACAGCGAAACCAAGTTCACATAGTAGTAGTATTCATGTGTATTATTTTAAAGAGTATTCTTCATGCTTTATTTCATTGTTAACATTGCTTGCATCATCATCATCATCATCGTCATTGTGTTTGTTGATTGTTATAGATATATTGAAGTTCTGGTGCTGAACGTCTTCATTGTACTATGTGCGTTTGGCATTCCGATGTCAACAGGAAATTACTACTGCAGAGATGTAAGAAAAACAACAACGACGGAAAAGATCAAGTTATAGATTATTGGATCGATTCACTGATTCATCGATTGATTAATTTCTCAATTACAACTTACTAACCAACTAGTGATGATTGTCATAATGATGATGATGATGATGATGAAGAGGATGAGGATGATCATTCACTTGTTGTTGCAATAGAACGAAAGCAACTATGGATGTCCTGACCGGAGCTCTGTTTCAGGGTAAGTAGTAGTAGATATAGCAGCTATAATGCTGATGTTGTTGCCTTTGATGATCATGATGATGATGATGGTAAATGATGCTTTTCACTGAAAAATAATTCATATCATAGAAAAAAAGGTGATGAAGGAAGCAATAATTGAGTTGTTGTTGTTGTTGTATTATTAGACTGTATGTAGATTTGTTTGGTTGGTTTGCCCCACTAAATGTGTGGTTGGTGAGGTGATTTGCATGACCCTCCTCCTCAATTTAAATAATGATAATAATACTAATAATAATAATAATAGGTACACAACGCAATTCTATTGCCCGGATGGTAATTAATTGATAAAGAAAAGCATATATTTGCATTCATTTGTTATTGCTACTATGATGATCATTATAACTATGCTTCATCATCATCATCATCATCATCATTCTCCTTCAATAACCTTAGGCAAATACCATGTTTTGGCTACAATATTTTTTAATTCCCCTGAGAATGCAATACGTTTTCTTTACTATGAGCCATCAAATGATCACATCTCAAGGTAATATTGTTGATTGATTGGTCCTCCCCACACATTACTCATGCTGTATTGCCAAGCAGTGATTGTCTATACAACAATGAATTACTTATGCTCTACTGACATTATCTAGTGTTTTGCGCATTCGGTCTTTCTTGATAATAATACCATTTTGGCCAGTTATTCCTCCTCCTCCTACTACTACTACTACTACTACTACTACTACTACTATTTTGCTTATGGTTATATTTCCAGTGTTATATTTATTTATTTATTGATATGTTATCAGCCACTGCAACCTGCCCCCATCTGCACTAGTAGTGTTTTTGGTACCTTATCTTGCATTTATGTGCTTGGTGTATGGTATAGCAATCCCTTCTGGTAAGTAAGTAATTTACCAGACTAACATCATCATCATCATCGTCATTATCGTCATCATCGTCATCATCACCATCTCTATATTAATCCACACTACTACTACTACTACTACTGCTGCTGCTGCTGCTACCACTACTACTACTTGTACTATTACAGGGATGTTTGTACCGCTTATTCTCTCGGGTGCAGTGTTGGGTATCTAGCAACAACATCATCATCATCATTATTACCATCATACTACTCCTGAGAGCTTTCCCTTCCAATTCTATTATTGTTCTCTTGTTTACCCCTTTCTTTTTCCAACATCATCACCATCATCACCATCATCATCATCATCATCCGTTATCGTCTATAGGACGGTTAAGTGGTTATCTTCTAGGATCATTCCAAATGATGTTGGGAATTGAGGTGAATAGAGTTCATGGTTTTTATTCTGATGATGATGATGATGATGATGATGATGATGATGGTATGTGGTTGTTGACCTCTTAATTGTTGTCATTGTTTTTTCTCTTTGTCCTCACCCCCTCCTCCTACTCCTTTGTGAATATTGATATGATGTGATAAAATAGGTAGCAGAGCACGGTGCTTATGCTCTTATTGGCAGTGCTGCAATGCTTGGAGGTAGGGTATTATTAGCAGTATTGGGCTGCTTGTCACATAATCTAATCACAACGAGAAGAAAAAGAAGAAGAAGAATGAAGAAGACGAAAATTAGCGTAATATCTAACATGAGCTGTATGCACTGATCATTGAGTCGGTTGTTATGATGCATATAATGAAGGTGTGACAAGGATGACGATATCACTCACTTTGATCATCATTGAGACAACAGGTTATTGTCGTTGTTATTCGTGTTGTTTTCCTGTGTAGTGAGTTATCGATGAGATGGAAAATAATGGTGGGTGCATGTTTGGGGATTAATAGTAGTAGTAGTAGTAGTAGTAGTGGTAAGGCAGCATCAATACCAAAGTCACACATCACCAGTAGCAATAGTAGCAGCAGCGATTGTCCCGGTGTATGATGAAACACACGTCTTCACGCACGTAATAAGTGCTATCGTTTAAATATTACAATATTTTCCCATCAAATAGTTATTATAGATCATCCTTCACATCATACCGATTGATGGTGTTTTAAAGAGAGACCATTTGTTCTTCTTTTTCTTGTTCTCATCATCATCATCATCATCATCATCATCATCATTATCATTATCATAACTATTACAGGCGTAGTGCAGTTTGGTTTACCAGTATTCCTGACAGCATTAGCAGCACGCACGTGTGGGCATTTGGTCAGCACAACACCACAACCAAGAATTGGGGGGGGGAGAGAGGGGAGGAGTACCCGGGTGATAAGTAGTAGTAGGGGGTATTATTATATAGTGAGAAAGAAAGAAAGCAAGCACCCATGTTATTATTATCAACTACTGATTAACATCTCCTTGCTATTATCCCCTCACACATATTCTGAGACAACAACAAAAATACTTGTATGTGCGTCTCCTTGCTCCTCCTCCTCCTTCTTTTGCTGCTGCTCCTGCTTCTTCCTTTATTTGATGATATGGTGCTAACCCAACACCACGTGGAAAGATTAATGAAGGGCTCTATGATATTCACATGGAGCTTCGACATGTTCGTACTACTCCTCGTAGTAGTAGTAGTAGTAGTAGTAGTAGTAGTAGTCAGAGCTTCGACATGTTCGTACTACTACTCGTAGTAGTAGTAGTAGTAGTAGTAGTAGTAGTAGTCAGAGCTTCGACATGTTCGTACTACGAAGTAGTAGTAGTAGTAGTAGTAGTAGTAGTAGTAATAATAGTAGCTACCTCTTTCAGTACCATGATGGTAATGATGATGAAGAATGCTGTTTCCTTTTCTTATGTTTGGTTTTATGGATAATGAGGGGGTAATGAGAGGGTAATGAGATGCTTCTGCCGCCTCCTGCTCTATATTCTTTAATGCCATTATTTCTTGTTGTTGTTGTTGTTGTTGTGTTGATCAGGTTCCTTTCTTACCGTGGGATCCTCCTACTTGGTATCAATCGCTGAGAGCACGTGATGTAAGTCATCGAATATATATTTAGTTTTTGTTGTTGTTTTTGTAGTAGTAGTAGTTGTAGTAGTTGTAGTAGTGTGAAAGAGAGAGAAAGATGGCAAATGATAATAATGAAAAGATAGCAAAAGTGATCATCATAATCATGGTGGAAAGCTATGATACCAGATTGGATTTGGGGAAGTTTCATCATGATTCATAGACGGCATCTTATCATCACCACCGTCATCATCATCATCAATCATCATCAATCATCATCAATCATCATCATCATCATCATCATCATCATAAGGTAATGTCGTATAATCCAATCTGTTTGGAGCTTCGGGTGCGCGCAGAGAGCCTCTTGCGGGTAATAAGACTACTACTACAAATACTACTTATAATATATATATATATATATATATATATATATTATAGTGCAAAAAGTGATGATGTAATAGTAGTAGTAGTAGTAGAACGTTGGCAGCAGATTACTTACAGGACTGATAGTGAAAGAAAATGAACAAGGGAAAAACAACCCTCCTCCTCCTTCTCCTCCTCCTCCTCCTCTCACCCCACCCATGTTATTATTTGGCGTCATCATCATCATTATCATTATCATCAGATATTAAGTACCCACAAACACAACGGCTTTCCTATCGTAAATACTGTGGTAACAGGTCCTCTCTTCTCTCTCTCTCTCTCTCTCTCTCTCTCTCTCTCTCTCTCATCTTTATTTATTGTTAATTAATCGCAGTATAGTCGTCGTCACTACTAGTATTGAATAGGGTTAGCAGCTGCAGAGTGTTTTGTATTTGTTGTTATTTGTGAGTGTGATGGTACTAAGTAAGATAAAGCATTAACACGACGCATATGCTGGTACCGCTTATATGATAAAGATTATGATGGGGAAGGATGGTGGTTATGACGATATTGTTGTTGATGATGATGATGATGATGATGATGAGGGAGGGGGAGGGGGAGGAGGAGGAGGAGGAGGAGAAGATAAAAGCACATCATCACCACAAGCACCAGAATAGATGCTAGTATATCAATCATCTACGGCTAATAACAGGATCGACTACAAAGAGGCGCCTTGTGGGGATTATACTTCGGAAACACATATGTATGTGCGTAGTATTAGTAATAGTAGTTGTAGTTGTAGTTGTTGTAATAGTTGTTGTAGTAGTAGTATATGTACAGTGTCCTAAGGAAAAATACAGTAACCCTTAAGAACAACGATAAAATATGGGGATGATTCATGAAATGAGTGAGAAGCATAGATCAAACAACGTAGTGGCGCTCTCAGTGGAAATGATGATAGTTTTTAGCCAAAACGGTGCATGCATTGGGATCATCACCGATTATCGTTATTATTCTCATGTTCATCCCTTTCTTCTTCTTCACTTTATTCAATCCATCCTCTCAAACCATTCGTCATCGTCATTGCCCGGTATCATGCATGTTTCAGGTGCAATGTTATCTGAACGGTTGCGAGAGAAAGTTCTCACTCCTCCTGGGACCGCTGCTAAAAGTAGTAGTAGTTGTATGTAGTTGTTACTTATAGCAGCATGGTAAATGATGGTGTAGTTAACATGTATGATAATAAAGAGAGAGAATGATGGTTTTCCTTTGCAAGATGTCATCCTATATTTATTTTGACGTCGCCGTGTTAAGATGAACGCTTACCGTTGTCATGATTGTCATCATCTCAGTGATAATATACTGCTGCATCATGTAATGATAATAAGGAGCGTGTTGTTGTTGTTGTTGTTGGTTGTTGTTGTGTGTTTATAGGCGGTGAAAACGTGGAGTTGAATTGGGATGACCTCAATCGAACGTAGTATCACCATCCACATCATAGTAGCATATTGCCAAATATAATTCACTTCTTGTCAAAATTCTGATGTAGCATGAAAAGTGCGTTAGTGGTATCATCATCATCATCATCAACAACAACAACTGCGAAGATGTCGATCATGTTATTTTTCCCTCCAAAGTCTTCTGCCTACGTTGAATTGCTATTCTTGTTCTCTTCTTCTTCTTGATGTGTTATTTGATGATTACCATACTACCCATGCACAGATATCCGCATTTCCCTGCTGTAGAGAATCTTAGACTCAATGAAGTCGAAAAACAGTAAGTTTGCTATTATTTAACAACCATGTATACTATAGCAGAAGTAATAGTAGTAGTAGTAGTAGTAGTAGTAGTAGTGGAGACTGTTTTCCATCATAGATTGTTTCTCTCTCAGGAGACTGTTTGCGTGCGCGTGTGTATGTGTATGTGTGTGTGTGTGTGTGTTTGTTTGTTGATGCTTAAATGCTATCATTGGTATTCTAATTATCAACTACTACTACTACTACTACAACTACTACTACTACTTCTCAGATACATTGTGGATTTCTCTATTTTCATGAATCTCACCCCCCACCGTGTCTTACCAACAGCTTCGGTAGGTTGCATTTATATGCTGTTTATTCTTTGGAAATACGGAATAGTAGATATATCGATAGATAGATGATGGAAAATGCTGCAATGGTGGCAATAATAAGTGTCACTAATGGTTGATCATCACACACACACCACCCATTCGTTGATGCTCATGCACGCACGTCGTTGTTGGCATTGTTGTCGTTATGAACATCAATCAGGTGTGGCACGTATATCAACTGTTTCGGCAAATGGGATTAAGGCATTTATGCGTAGTAGACACTCAGGGCGATATTATCGGTACATATAAATATATATATATATATATATATATATGTATTCATATATACATAATGATGATGATGGTAATCGGTCATATATAAGGCGTACAGTCGAGTGCTTACTTGCATGCTTCTCCTCCTCCTCCTCCTCCTCCTCCTCCCTCCTCCCATTGTGTATTATCATCATCATATGTTGTGAGATCGGTTGTCTACTTCTTAATTTACACTACTCAGGGATGATTACACGGCAAGATTTGACGATAGAGCATTGTAAACAATGTTGGGAACATGAGGAGAAGACACCTTCATTCCGTAAGGCTGCTGCTACACAAACAACTAGCTAGAGGGCTATGTGTATTGACGATTATTCATTTCTCTCTACGAGTGATCATAATGATAATAATAATAATTATTATAGTAACAATACCAACAAAACTGTTGACCTGATACATGCATACGGATATCATCTCTTATTGGGTCATCACCATCTCATGAAAATGATATTATCCCTATCACTATCTTCGTCAGGAACTTGGAGGCCACTTCCTGCTCATCAAAGGAAAAGAGGAAGGTTGTTTGAAAGCTACATAATAATGCGATGATTCATCCATGATTTCACAAATAAGTGATGACATAATAGTAATGAAGCAAAACTTACACAATTACTAAGAAGAGGCTGTATTGTAGGATTTTGTTGTAGCTTTAAACAATCAAATTTAAGCAGCAGCCTATTGAAGATGACGAATATTCATGTTATCACATGTTGTAGTTGTAACTAATGCAGGTGACAGATAGTAGATATTAAGCAGTTATTGTTGTGTTTTGGGTTCAAACCCTCCTTCCCCCTCTCTCTGTGCAGATCAACAGACAGTATAGACGAGCTAAAAAGCGTTCCAACATGGACGATGCCACGTAGTGTATTAATGCTAATAAATCAATCATTCTCAAGTAGTGGAAAATTGTTTATACCGATGATCAATAGTTAATATTGTTCCCTCCCCTCTTTCTTTGCTGCAGGTCCTCATTTTATTGCGAATAATAGCCCAGGAACAAGAAATAGAAGATTAGGATGATACTTCGTTTAGCAAACAGTTCAGCATGTAGACCATAGATTATGTAAACATGAAGAAAAACTGTAGATACAATATATGTGCTAGACACTCATCATATGTGTGTTCATGTGTGTGTGTGTGCTTATTTACATATTTGGCGATCATTATAGTAACCGCCCAATAGTTATGATGTACGGAGCGAGCGCTGGAGTGCTGCATGCAACAGATCGTCTTTCGATGAACAATACACATTGACTACGCACATATGCGTACGTGCGATAGCACAGCGACACGCAATAATTGAGAAGATAGTTGCCAACGATGCCATGTCGCCTAGGTCACACGATGCAAAAATGTTACGTGCGTACAAGCACTATATTACCTCAACACGTTGATGTGCAAGAGCAGACACAATCACAAGTCCGTCAAACCTGTAACGAATCGCCAGAATGTGCATTTGGAAGCTTTTGCGCGCGACCAAGCGCGTCATGTGATGCAATGGACATTGGATTTGCTCGCATTTCTTTGAAATTTTTCGTGCACATCACATTTGGTCAAACGCACACGCAAAACCATTCAAAATGTGGCAGAGAACAATCGCGCAGCGTGCATCCGCTACACAACGGGTGTGAATTTTCACACTTTGAGGCCTTGAAAATGGACATTTTGGTCAACATTTCGGTCATTTTTTCAGGTTTGGCCATCGGACAAGTTCTGATGACTTTTCTTTGACCAACTGCAACTGCCTGCTGCTTCAAAACGCGTCGCAAAGCGCTGCATTGTTCACAACCCCGTCGTTACCGGGTTTGACGGACTTGTGATATGATGCACACGCTCATTTGCTAGTTTGCCTCCTAGGAATGAAGCCTTGCTGCAGCACTTTAACTATTTGCAGCTACTGTGCTGTGCGTGCGCTATGTGTACATGTGCATGCATGTGCATGCAATTATAGACATGTAATATCATATATATACTATATATGCTATTACTGTGTCTATTATTGCATGTGTACACATGTTGCTACATTTCCTGTTGTCACACATACGTTTGAGGTACTGTCATTACTGGCATGCAAGCATGTATGCAATGTATACTGCACACTTAATGCTCACACATGATGCGTACTACATGCGATGTAGGTAGCATAGTTTGGTTGAGCTACAGAACATTTTGGCAATCGATGTGGCAGGCAGCATGGCGGCTGCAACACAACAAAACGTACGATCGATTGCACGCGATTTGCTGCATCACAAGAACGAACATCAACGAGAGGTTCTTCATAATAAAATGATAGCAGATATCATCAGAGGAGTATGTATGTGCAACAACGGAATAGTCAGAACAACGCGCTCATAGCTACTGTCGTGCGACCCCTTCTAGCCTTCCGCCTTCTCGATCACGCTGTCGATGTATTCTTTCTTTGTTGGTCCTTTGATTCGGATGCCCTTTTCCCTGTTTTCAACAATTAAGACCGGCAACAAAAGCACTACGTGACTACTCATTTTGCTTGTACTGAAGAATTCGTTGTTCGCACATCAAGTACATCTTGAATTGCTTCAATTTAATTGGCATAGGCGTCTCATTTGCAGTCATTAATATCACATTCTGCCGCTATTATAACACATTATTACCTTGAATTTATTAGTGATATCCCAGCTCTAAAGCTTTGCTGGAGCGAAAACATTTCTTTTGGTATCAAATCTCTTCGTAATTTTTTGAGTCCGATTTCTCGCTTTATGTTTTCAACTACACTCCGCTTGGTGATTTCCCATCTAAGGAATATGAAGGCAGATTTAGTGCAATTAGCACTGATGGTGCTGGTTGGACACAATTACTCCTATTACAACTAAGTAAGGTGTGATTTGCTCACATCTTTTTTTTTTTTTTAAAGAGAATATTACTGATCTCTTTCTTCTTTCTCTTTAATGGCTTGCATTACATCGATGTCTAGAGCTCCTATGTATACCTGTTTCACACACATATGAAATATTCTATAGCACAAGCATCATCATGATTATATCCGTCACTTTCAAAGCCATACTTCACAATGCGAGCTGATATCGCTTACTACCTGCAGACGTTTTATATGTTTAGCTTCAAGGTATAATTCTAGTTCCTAAGCCAAACATAAAACATCATCAACAAAGAAGAAGAAGAAGAAGAAGAAGAAGAAGAAGACGATGATAACTACCATTTAAGAAGAAAACAATCATAATTAAGCTGCGTTTTGCTGTAAAGAGAAATATTCGTGGTAGCTGGTAGGTGAAGAGAGCGAAAATGTAACTTTAAATAGGATATATGTGCTTCGTTCTTTCTTACTAGCACTATCTACTACTTCTAGTACCTTGAGTGTACAACTCATGACTTTGACTTGTGTATCTGAGATCACCGAAAATTGACACACACCTTCCTTCGGGTCTGCATTCCTGAGAAAGGGATAAAACCAAAAATCACTACTACAACATCATAGTACATTAGAGGGAGGAGGAGGAAGAAGAGATAATAGAGGTAGGTAGTAAGTTAGTAAGTAATAGCAGTACAGAGCTCCAAAGCAAGCCCCTGGTTCAAATCTGTGGATTTCCACCAGATCTTTTTTTAACCTAAGTTACAGGAAGATGGAATAACCGCGAAAGTAATATATCTTAACGAAGGAGGAGGGGGGGGGAGCAGATACTCGACATACCATCAGCATAGACTAATATCACACACTTAATAGTTGTTCTGCATTGTTTCAAGAGAATGTTGAGTTGTAATCGTCGTTGTCACACACAGCTGTACTTGCTCTCAGGAGGCTTGGAGGTAGTCAGGCCTATGGGTTGGTTAGTAGTAGATCACACCAACATATCGTTACTACTACCCTTGTTTTCTAAACCGTTACCACTACTACTGCTACTAATATTAATTTAATTGTGACGCTAGAGTTAGTACTAATACAGCTCATCATAAACATTTACTTACTGTTCCTCCTCGATTCAGAGCGAGTTAGCGTCATTCTACTTATGCTTCCTTGGTTTGTTAGAGGTGCATGTGAATTGATGTTGACGTATGTTACATCTTTAAGTCCCTGATTGGTAGAGAGAGACAACAGTGTTGATGATGAATTCTTCTAGGCAATTCATGTTCAAGATGTGCTATACGTCATAAAGCACGCACATACACACTTAACTCAGACAATAGTGATATTTATGCGCAAAAGAGTTTGAATATGATTTTTCAGATTATTGTTGTTCATAGCGTGGTATCTACGACCGACCTCTCCTATTAACAATTTAACAATAGCACTACTTAAACGTACATACCGTAGCAAATCCTGAGTGCAAAACGAAGAAGCGGCCATAAGACCCATTTTTCACAAATGTAACTCCTGTAGAGTATGTTTGACAAGTCATCATTTTGGCAAGTTGCCAGAGCTTTTGATTCTCCACATCGCCCAGTATTCCATTTCCTACATCCCTACGGAGTAGTTGAACCTACATGGACGATACGATGGATTATGAAACCAACCAACATCCATTTTATGGCTTTGCTGCTTCACACAGTTGGTGCTTGACGACTGTTTATCATAGTCGAAAACGATACGTAGTTCCTAGCTTCATGCGATCAACAGACAGCAACACTGGAGATGTTTATACACAATTACTCACGACAATCGAAATGACAGCACGAATCAGCATAAGCATACCATTTTCCTGGGAAAACAACATGTGTTGACGGTATGCACAGATCCAGCCATATGGTTACGTATTCAAAAAACAACATGTGTTGACGGTCGCACAGATCCACCCATATGGTTACGTATTCCTACCCTTCGCTTAAGTTCCACTTTTTCTTCTTCAGTTAACAGAGAAGTAAGGCTTTCCTAACACGTGATGTGATTTTATGACAACAATAACAACATCATTTAGGAAGAAGAAGAAGAAGAAGAAGAAGAAGAAGAAGAAGAAACGTGTTCTAATTGCATAATAGGGTGGCCGTTCAATATCACATAGTAGCGGTTAAACAGCCGACTTATATTTACAATAATACTAGCGACGATGAATACGACGACCTGTTGCTGGAATTCCGCTGTTTTTTCTCCCAAACTTGGTATCGTCGATGCTGATGTTGATGTTGTTGATACAAGCGATTCGATGACAGTCAGCGGTATTCCCGTCGCTATGGCTTTATCACGACCGGCTACGAAAATCTGTTTGATTATGCATTAGTATAGTGCAATCTCATCTTCAAATGAATAAGTAGTATATGTGTAAGATACTGACCTCCGACTTTGATAATGTGGTCGATGTCGCTTCCCAGTCACCTTCACTTGTTGCCTCACTCCTGTATAGAGTTATTTCACCTTCTAGTATCCTGTACTTTCCTGAGCAGCACAGTGATGAATTTGGCAAATATTGAAGCCCATTAATTTAATTCATCCTTTTGACATTGAAGAGTTTGCCTCAGTAACAAGTTAAAACAATTCTGCTATTCTCCTCTTCTGTATGTTTGGCATATCACGAGGAGCTAACGCACATCATTGTAAGTGGCAACAACAAATTGTAAAACTGTACGTGTAGTAGAACCCTTAAGATATCACTACTACCACCACCATCACTACCATAATTGTCTATCTTCTTACCCTTATCAAGGCCATTTCGAGTCGCTACCACATCATTGAACCTGATGTTCGACGTACGAAAGTGCATTGGATTTATTGCCACATATTGTTTGGAATTTCGTAGGCCGTATTAAGATTGTTATAGATTCAATTGTATTGTACTGGAATATCTTAAGTATTCTTCCTGCATTCCTGAGATTTGCAGCCTCACTTTCTATCCTAATTGGTACATCATTAAACTCAAATTAATGATTGTTTGTAAACGTGTATGTTAACTGCTACCTCTTTATATCCAATGATATGTTATCATCCGCTTGTTGTTCTTTATACTCCTTACGATTCCCATGTTCGTAGTATTGACTACAAGAAATAGGGATAATACCACCACCAACTGTGAGATAGGCGAACATTTCTCGTCTGAACATAATAAACCTTGTTGATGCTTGCTTTATCTGCCGCTTGATTTTTGAAATTCGGTCTTCAATCTCCACAACCTTTGCAATACTTGTTATTGTACATTTTCTACTACCCTAATGACGGATTTTACCTGAGAATCAAGTTGAAGCAAAGCGAGGTTTTCTTGAAGCATTTTTCTATTCCTTTGCCCGTAGATCCAAGCAGACTCGTTACTAGTTTAAAGTTGGATTCCAGCAGAACAGTTCCTTCCCACTGATTATTTAGATGCGAATACAAATGGGGAGCTTCTTTCAACTAGGTGTCTGTCCCCAGTCCTGGCAGTTTCATTGTCCGTTTCGAGTACATGAAGCAGCCATGCGGCGATGGATGATGAATTGTTGTCTTTGTTGTTGCTGAAAGACACTGCTTATTGTTGTTCTTGTTGTTTCAACCTTATAGATAAAAACAATTATTCATACCAAAAGTATCTTCTATGGCCTTTTACAGAAAACCTCATCATCCGGAAAAACGACTATATCACACGTCACTGTCTTCATTGTAAACAATTATTAGATCTAGTGGTAATATTTATATATATATATTTTGTCTAAATACACTCTGAAGATGTGAGATTGCAAAAACCGTAACTTGAAGTAGGAACAAGAACGTAACCTCTAAGAGGAAGGTACACTTCAAAGAAGAAGAACAACAACAGGGGGAGGACGAAGAAGGACAACAAACAACAACAACAATCAATCAATGCCGATAAGGACATGAAGAAGCAGAATAAAGCTGCTCTCCTCCAGCCTTCCGTGAATTATGTGTAACTCTTCCTTGCCTTGTGTCCACCTACCTGCAAAGACTCGATAGCAACCAGCTTCCTCGATGCCCGAACAAGAGGTTATAAGCCAAGATTTTGTTTTTGGGGGGGAGGAAACAGAGAGGGGGAGGAAGTTTGGACTTCGAATTAATAGGTGATATAATGTTAAAACTATTTGTGCACGGTGATGGCGAACGAAGAATATCAGGAATCCATCGTCGAGGTACGGGCCACTGGTTGCAAGAGCGGTAGCTCAATTCTGGACAACTTTTCGGGATGATGATGATGTACAAGGACCCCACGCTGATGAAGAAGGAATTTCTCGTTCGAGCTTCACGAGTAAATTCTCATTCTAATTGTATTCTATTCCCATCATCGAAATGATCTAACATCATCGCCTGATTGCTGTGCCGTGCAGATTTATTTATTCTTCTTGAGAAGGAGCTTCGCCCTAAAATATTGAATGATGAAGCGTTTCGTTTAGCGCAGGCCCAATGGAGACGGTAAACAATATATGCTAAAAATGGATATGTTTGTCTTCAGAAATGATTAATAAAACATTTCCAGCAGGTTCGATCTCAAAGAGGGAAATTTTCTTACTCGTTCTGTCTTCGAAGACGTGATATTTGAGATTGGAGATAAACAGTAATAGAATCAGATACCAAAGCAATGTAGATGACAATGATCACAACGAATGACGCATAAGAGCACATATGGATCATGCAAGCGAGAGATTTAAGAATTACTTATTACATGTGCAGCACACGGAGCTCTGAGCACAATGAAATTGGAAAGTTTCTGTTGAGATTGCACGATCGTATGGTGAGCAACCATGTGGGAAAGTACTACAAGGGAGGAGCAGCGAGATTACTACACCAAAATAGGACCAGCACTAAGTTGTTGTCATCATTGAAATTCAACTCTAAAAGTGGAGAGCAGCCTCTATTCAGGTCGAAACGTTCTTCAGATAAAACACAACACCAGCGTATGCCAACCCTAGCTACGTTTCTACTAGGTTTTTTTCACAATGTTCTGAATATAATGGAATTTACAGCGCTCCGTCATCGATACATGAATTGCCGTTCACGGAGATAGAAGAACATGCTCGAAGGGTAAAATTATCCAAAGGCCGACATCGCATAGACAGGTTCTCCACTTTTTAATGATGATGATAAGGTGATAGGTAGGTCTTTCATTTTACTTTGAAATAATCCAACAACTCGCCAGGATGTTAGCCCAAGTTGACAGTAAGAGATTTGGGGCAGCATTCGATGTGTTATCTCAAGAGGGGAGCAACAAAGCTGCTTTCCGTGAAATGGAAGGAGGAGGAGAATGGAGAAGAGGACGGCAAGGGAAAATATCACAATTATCGCAGCCGAACCAGGATGATGATAGTGTTGAATTTGATGCTGCTATTAGAACTCATGTGGATTTTAAGAAGAACGAATTTGCTGCTGCTACTTCTGCTGCTACTGCTGCAACAAATGCAGATATACTGAATGATAGAATGAACCTTGCACGGGATATGAATCATCATCCTTATCAGTACCGTGATCGTCGTACTACTCACCACCAAAAATCCTTCACGTCTCCTGAAGCAAAGTCTAGCGTACTTGTGTCTGTTGAGATATCTAAAATGATGATACCTTCTATCAAAACCCTGGATTCTGACGTAGAATCAAGTATTGTGTCTACTACGAAACGACTACAAAGCTATCAAGATAGAACTCATCACCACCATACTTGCACTCATCCAGATTTCAAAGATAATATCAACAAGCACTCCGTTCAGCCCTCCCCAAAAACTCAAGTTTCCTCATCATCACAAGCATCGTCTCCTCACCATCATAATATTGAGCGAAGACCATCAACAAGTCATGCTACATTTAATGCTGCTTCTCGTTTCAATTTTCAGAACAGTAGACCACAGGTACTAATGACAACTACGGACATCATCATCGTTGCAATCATGATGATGATGGGATTGGGAGATCCTTCTAATTATCCCTAGTCGTCGTCGTTATCATCATTATCATCATCATCATCATCATATCTGATAGTACTTATGCACTTGATTTAAATAGTTTATCATGTTGACAACAATGTTGATTCGTTTCTGTTAACAACTTCCTCATCATCATCACCAGGATTACTCCTCGGAATATACTACCATATCGTCACCAACGATAGATCATCATCATCACCATCATCTTCGTCATCATCAGCGAGAATTAGTGCAGCAGCAGCTACTAAAAGGGATGGCGTTGGTGGGTACACCACCAAGATATTTAAAGATGGCAGAAGGAGAGCAGGCTAAAGCGAAGGATGCAGGTTTGAAAGGGCATGTATCATCATCAGCATCGTTCCTTACAAGGCCAATGGGAGTGGTCACTAATAGAGAGGCTGAATTAGGCTCATTGCCATTATTTTCACTTAAAGACAATCGCAATGATAGTAATAAGCTGTCGTCGTCTCGTCTTTATCAAGTACGAGGCAAGGAGAAAGCTGCCGCAGTACTTGCATTCCTCCTTCAAAAACAAGAGATAGAAACGAAGCAACAACAACAAGCAGATACAAACACTACCAATTCTCAAACAGGGTGGATACAACTACGGGAGAAGGTGGTCCCTTCCCGTATAAATTTATCCCTCAATAGTTGTAATTCTACTGCTACAACTACCAAGAGTCATCATCATCATCATCCTCCTCCTCATCATTATCCTAAAATAACAACAGCAGCACCAACTGAAACAACCCTAGCAAGTACTGGTACTGCTGATGCTGCAATGATAACACAGAAGAAGAAGACGAAGAAGAAGAAGAGAGGGATAGAAGGAAGAAGAGAAAAGAAAATTGGCGACGATGAGTCTCGTTACTACCACAGTAGTAGTAGTAGTAGTAGTAGTAGTAGTAGTAATATCAGAAGTGGCGGCAACACTCACAATTACGATAACCATTTCAATAATCGAAGTAGAGATCATGGAAGAGGAGGAGGAGGAGGAGGAGGAGGAGGAGGAGGAGGAGGAGAGGGGGGGGGGGGGGGGGGATTATTAGGTAAACGAAGTCCAAGTATCACTTCTTTGACGTTCCAAGACCCAACATCCGAACATCAGCAGCAGGCACAAAACCCGCTGATGAGGATGGAAAAACACATCCCAGCTTCTTCCGCCACGGGTCCTTTACGAAGATCTCCAAGTTGGAGAAGGCGAAGGAAACGGGTGGTGGGACGGATTGGTACTGCACATAGCAGCAGCAAATTGGTGGTACCAAGGGCGGTAACATCATCATTATCATCATCATCTGAGAAGCTCTTTCATCTACCTTCGCCAACATTTGGAATGGTGGAAGCAGAATTTTCTCCAAAATCTGTCACAAACAAAGAAGTGCAGCAGCAGCAGCAGCAGCAGCATGGACGAGGAACGAATGATACTACTACTAGACCCTTTACAAATGGTGATAGCAGAAGGGGAGAACATGATAAGGAGGAAAAAGAAGAAGAAGCTGTGGAGGAGGAGGAGGAGGAGGAGGAGGAGGGAAGACATTTAAAAGACTTTGAAGGAGTAGTAAAGGATGCACAAGATATTATCATCCAGGAGCATCAAGGCCAGGCAACAACCACAGAGAAGAAGAAGAAGAAGCAACAGCAGCAGCACTCTCTTTCTCGACCAACCGATCATGTTCTTCCCTCTCTCGATGCGAACCAACATCAAAACGATGATAACGACAACAAGACGGTGGCCTCATGTCCCCATCATCATCATCATCATCATCATTTCTCGTTTGATGTACCAACAGGTTCTATGTTATCATATTTTGTTGATATGTATATATATATATATATATATATATATATACATTATGATTCACTCTAATATACGCAGCAGCACGCAATATCAGCAACCAATCAACCAATTCCAACTTATTCTTCTTCTTCTTCTTCCTCTTCCTTTCTTCTTTTAGCAAACCATCAACCTTGAATTAAGTAGTGTCGATTAGTGTATACTACTATCCTCTTTTTCTTCTTCTTTTTTTTCTTCTTTTGCTTATTATGCTTTATGCCTCGGATGCACGATGATTGGACTCCATTCTGTTGTGATTGTATTGTGGTTACCATTTATCTTCAGGACAAGTTCACGATGATTTGGATCATGATAATGATGATGATAATAATGGTGTTGACATTGAAGAAAGAGCTGTTGCGTCAATGCTATCACATCCCTCTGGAGAACACTCGTCGTCGTCCACATCATTGCAGGTAGTAGTCCAAAGAGAACGATTCATTCGTAAGAGCAAATTTTTAAAGTACAATCATACTCGTTTATTGTTCTTATCTTTTATCAACCACCGTCTTCTGAGCTATAAATGAAGATATAAGTCTCGGCTTTCTCCTCTTTCTCTTCGTTCTTCTTCTTCGTTCTTCTTCTTCTTCTTCTTCTAGGAAAGAGATACCAGGATGAATCGTAGGGATATCAGCCGAAACAGAACGAGAAAGGAGAAAGAAAGGAGGAAGGAGGCAGCAGCAGCAGCAGCTCTGATGAACGAGGAAGGAGAATTAGGCAATCTAGACCACCACTTTGAGACTTTGAAAACTATAACCTTCGATGTCACTGATCTTCCACCAGCTACAACACGAAAATCCTCTTCTCGCCCATCGTCATCTAGAGCTGCAGCAACTGCTACTACTACTACTACTACTACTACTACAGGGATTATGACAGGAAGGAAGTTGAAAGGAAGGAAAACAGCAGCAGCCAGAAAAGGAAGAATTACACCTAAGGCTACCAATAATGTCATCTCCAAAAGCGAGAAGTAACAGAAATGAAGCATTATCAATAATATTCTTCTACACGAATCTCATATTTGATTCCATGAATCCCCCCCCTCCCCCTCCCCTCTGTGGCTTCTTGCACCAAAGTTCTACTAAATATTATCCGCGTCGACGGCAATTGCTTGGAATACCTGCGAGATCTTCAGCTGCTTCTGTGAGTGCTAGATCAACGGCAAAGAAGACACCAACCACGAAAAAACTCTATGGTCATAAATATATATATATATATATATATATATATATATATATATTTTTTAAATCTATATTATTCAAAATGTAATGATAGTAGCTTGCTAGTGAAGTCACTAAACTGACAAGATATTATGAAAGGGGAAAAGTGCAGAGGTTCATATTCTCTATGTATTTATGGCCATATTTGTAGTACGTACCAAGGGTATACACGCTTGTATTAGCATGCTATTCTTGTGTTTTTATATTTATCATCATGGTTTACCTTATGATTCGATAATAAATAATAACAATAATGATCATGATCATAATAAATGAAACTACACAGTGAATCCAGGCTTAGTCCTTCGAAGCCAGGAATATAGAGAGATGCCACATGATTCGGTAAGTATGGAAGAAGAATTTGTTGTTGTTATTAAACATCATGATGATGATGGTGATGATGATGATGATGATGATGATGATGATGGTGATGGTGAAGATCCCTCATTTGTCATTCTACAACAACTATCAGAAGGGCCATTTCTACATCGTGAACGCTGCAGATCAGGAATTGAAGAGGAAGAAGAAGATGGTGATGAAAAAGAAGAAGAAGAAGACGACGACTACGACGTCAATACGGGCAGGTGCGTTGTAAACAAGGATATATTATCATTCCAAGGAAAAGTGAGTGATGGACGGCATAAATATCAGCGTTTATTTGATAAATCATTGTCTCATTACTTGGTTTTATAGAGTCTGGATCTCCAATCGTGCAAAGTCCAACAATCCCAGGACGAAGATCAGCTCCTAGACCCCCCTTACCACAGCTACACCAAACGAAACTCCAACCAAAGAAGAAGATCAAGGAGAACAAGAATCATCATCATCATCTGGCTTCGGATTCATCATCTCTGGTGGAAAAGGGGGGGGAGGAGGAGGAGGATTTCAAGTCATTTAGATATCACTACGTAAGGAGGACATCCCCAGGTAGGAAGGCAGTGGTAGTGGTAGTGGTAGTGGTAGTGGTAGTAGTGTGAACGATGGATATAGTAATACAGCAGTCTGTCCTCATCATCGCCATCTTGTGCATAACTAAACTCTACGCTTCTTATATAGAGCATATACCTTGCCGTTATTGTTATAGTAATGATAGTATTAGTAGTTATTGTAGTTATCGATGTAATCGTGGTATTAGATAGCAGGGTAGACGAGTACCCAAGAGTGTGTTTGTCTTTTAATTCCAAATCAGCAGCTGCGAAAATAAGGCACAGCAGGCAGCGACAACGACGACGACGACAGTCGAAAGGGCGGTTGTTACCACACGGCCACTTGGGAGTCAAAATAAGGAAGCACAAAGAGGAGGAGGAGGAGGAGGAGGAGGAGGAGGAGGAGACTCAAAGCCAAAATCAAGGTCTTGTGTTGACTAGCTACTGTTGCTTGAACTTAAAAATCATCGTAATTATCATCATCATCATCTTCCTCTTCTTCTTCTTCTTCAACTCACAGAGCAAGAGATTTGGTGGTTACTAGTACTATTTGTCCTTACATCGGAATGCATTTGGGCATCAATATTAATTATTATATAGGCGGGTCGGCTGAAAGCACTGGTATTCCCCATCCTCTCCTTTCTACAACTACCATTTCTGCTTTTGCTGCTGATCCATCTCATCAACAAGCAGCCTATGGTGTTGCTTACGACTTTAAGAGGAGAAACGTTAAGATAAGACCAAAGGGCGATGCAAAGAACCAGGATGATGGCGGTGTTACCCGCGTAAGATATGTGAGATGTATCATACCGAGCAGAGAAAGCACTTTTGATGAAAAGCTTGATGAGAGAAGTAGCACTCCATGTTCGGTGCCTCCACCAGAAATGCGTATGACAGCTTTTACGTCAGTTTTGTCGAAAGCGTTTATGGGAGGAAACGAAGGAGAAAATATCGCAAAATGAAGACTGTATTATTAGTACCCAAATGATCAGAAACCTGTTAAAAACTAAAAGGGATTTGAATTCAAGCCAGCAGTATTGTGTAGGAGATGAAAAGGTATTACGATTCTCTGGGACGAATGTCCAGGCATCTGGTTTACTTCAAATTTCACAACAGTCTCTCAATGATGATTTGAAAGCACACGATGTGTCTGCATGTTGCATCCCCCTTCTAGCCATTCTGTTGGGCATCGATCCCGTAACAGAGTTATGGTTTACAACGATACATGCTAGATGGCTAGCTGCGTGACATGGTTATTTACATATACACGCACGTACATGATGTTGAAATCTTCGCTTCCATTTGCTCTTGTGGAGTTGCGACCATGCATGAAGCAACCACAGCGACGTGATCTATGCAAAGTGTCGTCTTGTATACCTCGTGTTCATATAGGTGTGTACTGTGTAATCATTATCCAGCTAGCTTGTCAATCTAGCGCTAACTTACATCGTGCGTACGTACTTGCTAGCTTGCCACAACACCCGCAAGATGCTTGTTGCACGCTCTTATTTGTCAAATTTCATTATGCGATGAACATCGCATTCATACGCATCTTTAATGTGATTATTCATGTGCATCATCAAACCAAGAGGCTTGTCATTGATTTTAAACATATATTTTATTTTATTTTACCTCTCCGCATGCTATATGCATCTCCGTATACGTACAAAGATTGAGGCAGGAATGCATAGCTAATCTATTCTGGTATCGTCGTGATGATTATTGTTTGTAGGTTCTAGGGGCGAATTCGGAACGTTCTTTTCGCAATTATTGATCTTATTCTGAAGTTGCTTAGCAGTAACCGCCTTGCTATTGAGTTCTGCTAGGAATTCACGCATACGTTCCCTCACAAGAGGAACAAGCTCCTCGTTGACAACTTCCTGTACTTCCGGTGGGGCCCTGGAAGATGATGATGATGATCATGACGATGCACAAACAGCAGCAGCTATGAGAAGTAGAGGCAAATTATTGACAAATAGTAATAATATCATCGTGTTCTTCATTTTGATGATGACGTCGATGATTGTGATGGTAGTAGAGCTTGCTGAAGTGGGCGTTGTAAAAATATACAAGACGTGATTCTTGTATATTTATACTTTGTCAAAATGGAGATACCATGGATAAACGCAAATTGAGTTGTGTTTACGAGAAGACAATTTAAGAGGTTACTAATACCTGGGAGAATTCTTGTCTTTTTGGAAGGACACTTCCGTCCGTATGTTGCCGTCTTCGGTCTCTACATTATCGATGTATGGCAGCGATATTGTTCCACTGCAAAGAACAATAGAGAGGCAACAACATCAACACGGAATCATCATCATACACCACGATGGCAAACAAACAAAGTGCAGAATAAATATCTCACGTCTTCTTCTAGGACAACAAGGACTATTGCCCTTTTCTTGATCGAATAAAATTACGATGTTTAGCGATCTTTTTATCTACCTTCCTTCCTCAAAGTTGACTTCAGCCTCCCATGTAAGAACAACTTTGAGGTCGAAGCAGATAATAACTCTTCCCTTCCTTGTGTTGGTCTCGCAGTCTCCTTCACATTTCTTCATGCCTGTGATTCTCATCCACCCTCCCTCGGGTAAATTCGGCACTTCAATACCAACCATCATTTCCTGCAGCCGTTTCTGTGTCCAAGGCATAAGATTTGCGTTGTCCCAATGCCATGCATTCACGTTACGTGCGTCATCACGAGGAGGTGTAACTCCACTAGTGATGTGTTCGCCTCCGGTCAGATAGCAATGTTCATGCAGCTTTAGCCAAAGTAATGAGGAAGTGTCTTCGGGTATCTTAAGCTCTCTGCAGGCTCCATCAAATGCTTTGCGTGATAGTGTCATAGAATCAGATGCTGTGTTCGCATAAGACGAAGCGAACTTATTGTTTTCAGTCCAATGCAACTTCCCTCCTGACAACTCACGGGATCCACCAAGCACAACAGTACCCTCTTCATCCTCAGCGCGATCAGGATGCTTCTCCTTTTTTTGATCATGTGACTGTACATCTCGGTGATTATGCGTTGTGCCAACGGATGGCGTCTCATGTGAGGTGACTTTCGCGCCCCCTCCACACAAGGAAAGAGGTCCTCTCTTACTATTAGACCGATACCGGGTATGGGGCATGGGCAATGGCGATAATGATGGCGACAATCGCAAAAGAAGAGACGAGGCGTGCTGCCTAAAATCATGCCCTCCTAGATTGTCATCATCATCATGATGATGATGTGTCTGTGGCTGCTGTCTTCCAACATGATGATGTGTCTGTGGCTGCTGTCTTCCAACTGGTGCTGAAAGTAGGAGTGGTTGTTGTTGTTGAGAGAGAATACCGTTCCCATCACGATGGTATCTACGAAAGTAATAACTGTACCGTCCTTCTCTACCAGTCGTCAGAGCCAAAACAGCAACGGAAATAACGAGGACTGGCACTACAGCATGTTTGTTCCAAAGAAGAAGTGAAGATGAACTCATGGTAAAGCAACAGCTTCTTCGCCACGTGACCGATGTAGAGCTTTGGCGCTTGGTCAAGAGCCTCCTTCCAACCGATCTCCGGCAATATATTTTCTCTGAACAGCGCTTCTGGACTAGCTTCTGGAGCTCAGCACGAGCGCCTTCCCCCGCGTCGGTTCGTTGCACGCAGTTCGGCTCTGGCCGAGTAGCGAGGGGCAAATAATCTCGGAAGGCAGGTTCAACGTGCCAAATAATCCCCGGAGAAACTCCCGGAAAATCGGAGAAACTCTTATAAACTCCGGTGAACTCCGGGGGACTCTGAGACTCTGAGTGTCTCCGAGTGGTGCGAGTGGTGCGAGTCCGAGAAGAGATCGTACTAGATCTAGATTGTTATCTTGCAGGAGCAGGAGGAGGAAGAAGATACCGACGATCTGTAGATATTGTGATTAGATCTACAGCAAGATAATAAAAGCTTCGTGAACGACGACATTATTACCTACCCATGGGCCTCTGCGCATCTGAGGAAGCGGTGCCAGTAAAGATATAATAATAATAATAATAATAATACCCGTATTATGATTTATTTCCCTCGTCCATCGACCAAAATCGTCGAGGGCTGACCGAGGAACTCTCTGATCATGTCATCAGGTCCAAATCAAGTTGGCTGTAAAAAACAAGAAGCCGGTACATGCTGTCGTCGCAGCGGTTAGAGCAGCTGCAAAAAAGCCGGATGCCAAAAATTCAGCAACTAGCACGGTTATAACGAATGCGGCGAGTAATTATCTCGATGCTAAGGTAGAAACACGGTTTGCTTTGAGAGGCCCAATGAAACTTTAACACACACACACACACGCACGCGCGTGCGCGCGCGCACGCACGCACCTGATGATAGCGGGATTGAAATTGGTCTATTGACCATATTCAAGCTTATTATGTCGGTGATATATAACCTAATGGAACAGGACTGCAAAGCATACTGCTCTGTACTCCTAAATCTACGGAAACAAGATATCAAGGTTGTATCATATCAATCAACGAGAAGAAGAGCGCGAATAATATAGAGCAGATGGTTACGAATAATCGCTAATAACTACTACTTTATACTTGAATACCTTCAATATTGCCCTACGTGATGCTGACAAAGGCGCTAATGGCTGCTGCCGATTTTTATAGCATAGAATTACTTGTTCCTGCTACAATCGCTTATATAATACGATTATCGAGCTACTGCGTGTAGAGATGTTAGCAAGTATCTGTAAACAGAGTATGAACATGAGCAGGCGGTGCTTGCTTCTGTGAGCACATGAAGCTAATTCTGTCGTCTCTGTTGTAGGGATCATCTGTGTTACCGAAGAATGTGAAGAAGGTGCTGAGAGTAAACGAAGCATAAGACAGAACTAGACTCACATCGATTTGATGGTGCATCACTTATTTGGGTTGCAGACATTCGATGACGTGTGCGTGAATCTGGAACATATGATGATGATGATGATGATGATGATGATGATGACACCGGAATGCTTCGAATATGCACGAGCACGCAGCCTAGATACGTGTGTGTATTATTTGTGTGTGTGTGTGTGTGTGTGTGTGTGTGTACGTACTTTGGACAGTTACTAAACTCTTGAAATTGCATACATAAACCTGGTCACCAGTATCCAATACTTCTACTACCATCACTTTTCCATGATTTACTACAACTTTCAGCGTTGAATAATAATAATAATAACAACAATAATAAGGGACTGGATTCACAGGATGGAAGTCTTCTTTCAGAACAGGTTGTTAACGTTGATATTCGTTTACGCTTTTGTTGTTGTTGTGTTGTTGATGTTGTGATGTTGTCCTCTTTTGCATCATCTGGAAGCGGTTCCTTATATATTTCAGCTACAACTACATTCCTGACTGACCGTTTCCTGTCAATTACTAAAAGTATGCTCCTCCTCCTCCTCCTCCCCCTTAAATATTGCTGTTTCAGGGTTGGGCTTCCCGTTACCAGACGACTGGGTAGTGATGACTCATTATGATATAATGATAGTCGATGATAACTGTTGATCGTCTTCGTGACAATCATCGCATATGATAGCGTTTAGCAGGGCAATTGCTGCTGTTAGCAACCTACCCGAGAAATAGCATTTGTTCTTTACCATCTAGTCTGCACCTATCATCAATACACCCATTCCAGCGTTGACCAGCCTATTCTATTCTGCTTACTCATACACCCCTTCACGATTTCTGTGGATTGATCATTAACCATGATCTGAATTTTCCACATATCCATAACAAGGAACGTGAAATTGCTGCTGTATTGGGTAGACCCCCTGAAGCAGAACTCCCCTTTACTCGTTACTGGTGGGAGAGAGAGAGAGAGAGAGAGATAGAGAGAAAGAGCAGCTCAAGCTGATACTTTGCCTATTATTATGTCATTTCCTCTTAGGATGATAGTTTTGCATGTTTGCTTTTAAATACCGCTCAATGCTGATTTTACTACTGCTACTACTACTACTACTACTAACTACCACTTCTATCCATACTACCCGTGGTGAATAAAGGCTTTGCCATTCGGCCACGCGGTAACAACGCGCAGTGGATGCTCAAGTGTAGAGCAGAATATCAAACGACAAAATATGGCTCTTGGAGCTTTATCTCCTCTTACAATCTTGTCGGAGGAAACGTCAGCAAGCAAGTAATCATTTCACAACATTCTATTATCCCATCAGTCATCATCAACATGCAGTTTGAATTGCTGCTAATATCGGTTGGCGTGTGATATGAGACGATATACTGTGTATCATGGGCAAAGAACAGCGGCAGAATGCATGGCTCATTCAAAGGGGAGAGAAAGAAAACAACGTTCCCTACATATAACTAGCGCAATTATTGATACAACACCTGCAAACAAAATTAGGATATTCAGATGATATTCTTCAAGTCCCCAGTGCGTGCATTTGCTATTCGTTTGACCTGTCAACAATCCTACAGATGGACTGCATGCAGGGCAGGTTGTATTATATTATTAGCACTCTCAGAAGAGAAAAAAATAACAACAATTGTGCACAAGAGAAGGATGATGGGTGGAAGGAGGTGGGAGGCACATGAAAAATATTAATGGCCGCTAAGTCTTCTTTTCACCCTTCTCCTTCTCATCTTCCTCATAAAGTGACATCATCATCATTGTCTTCACCATTCGTATTAGGTGTTTTGGTAGCTCGCCCATGTAACAAGCTCCGCAAGGCTTTTCGCTACATTGCCGCGTAATTGAATGAACAGTAATTAGAACGAGACTTTGGTGCAACCGTAAAGATGATTTAATGATGATAATCATCATCATCATTATCAAATATACCCTTGCTGTGTGTACACGCAATATCAGATACCGTGTCGCGAAGGACAGTGATGCTGGCCCGAAGGAGAGTGCCCCAGTCGTCACGCATATCGTCAATTCTGAAAGCGACGCTCAAAAGATAAAGGCTTGGCGTGAAGCTGAAACGCGCATCCTCATCGATCCCTCCTCTGCGGATGTTATTGCGAAGTATACGAAATTCCCCTCCTCTGCGGAGAAGCAGGAAGGGGGAAAGGAGGAGCAAAAAGAGGGAGAAGGTGAAAAGGCAAACAGGAAGAGTAAGGAGGAGGAGAAGAAGGAGAAAGAGGAAAAGAAGGACAATGATGAAAAGGAGAAGGGGGAGAAGGGAGTGGCCAAAAACGCTGAGGCATCAGTAGACTGTACTACTAATGAGCAGAAACAGAAAGAGGGGAAGCAGACGAAGGAGGTGAAGCTACTGCGCTCAATCGCACTTGCTAACTCCTACTCAGTTATCTGCAGCCCCCCCCCTCGAAGAGAAGGAGGGAAGAATGATGGGCCTCCTGTAGAGGTGTTCAGGTTTGCCACGTTAGATCAAGCACAAAGCTTCTATGAGCGAAGAGGAAGAAAGGCTAAGGCAAAAGAGAACAAGGAGGAGGAGGAGGGGGAGGGCGGAGGAGAGTGTGGGTCGCCAATAGCGCTATTGTTTCCCTGTGGGACTAGGGTAGACAGACAAATCTGGCCTGATGACGTTAATGCAGGAAATGCTGTCGTTAAAGCTATGATGAACTGGTAGTAGTAGTAGTAGTAGTAGTAGTAGTAGTAGAAATAGCATCATCATCATCATCATCATCATCATCATCATCGTATGGTAGTCAGCAAAAGCAGAGGCTAGTAGACATATCAGCACACAACAACTCAAAGAATTATACCAAAACTGCATGCAGCGGCAGCACGAGATTGTTGAGAAATCAGTCGCGGATTTTGTGGTTTTGTTCGTTTGTGAAAAATATTCTGTCGGCATATTACTTCCAAATCAGCTCTTCATTTTCCGGCTGTGGTTCTGCTGCGTTCTTTTATTCATAAAATTTGGGTTTGGTGATTAGTTTAACGTTCCGCGCTACATCGGAAGAAGAGAAGCAAAAGCTGATTGCCGCACGCATGCAAAAGACCAATGAGTATGCGGATAAGATGATTATTCTCAAAACAATGGTGTACGATCGAAGCAATAAGGAAGGTAATCCTAATAACAACGATGATGATGATGATTTTACACTTGATGACGACGAATAGTGCGACGAATAGTGCCAAAATTCTTTGAGGAAACCATGTATCATGTGGTCATTCATGATTGCGGACATAATGAAGATGGGTGGTGATATTGTTGTTGATGATGATGGTGATGATGTGGGGTGGGGGTGGTGGTGGAGAGGAGAGCTGGTGCTTGTTATTGGGTTGGGGGATGATATAACCGAGACCGATCCAATGATGAAAATATGGTAAAATTGTTTTATGCAGGTGCTGAAGCCATACTAGATGCTGTGAGGGGTGAAGAAGATGCTGTTGGTAAACACTCATCATCATCATCACTTTGTTAAAAATAATACCCGCAGCGGATGGATAACATCATCGAGTATAGATGATGATGTTGTCATTGGGTAACATACAATTGTATATCCAGCATCATTTAATAGTAGTAGTAGTAGTAGTAGTAGTAGTGGTGGTGAATATATATGTTTGTCACGTCCTCAATTATCAACATTCTCTCTCTCTCTCTCTCTCTCTCTCTCTCTCTCTCTCTCTCTCTCTCTTTCCCTCTCTCTTCCTCCCCTCGCTCCTCCCCATTCTGACGGCTACTAACTCATCAACGTTCAGGTGTCGGTAATGATGATACGCAAGGAGGAGGAGGAGGAGGAGGAGAGCCCGGAGGATTAAATCCTCCAGCATTCAATCTACGGCAGGGCGACAATAAGAATGTAGTATGGATCTCTCTTCTTCTCTCTCTCTCTCTCTCTCTCTCTCTCTCTCTCTCTCATCTCTAAGCAGCATCGTTTTCACAACAACTCGAATAACAATCCTCCTTCTCCTCCTCTTCCTCTTCTCCGTCTCCCTGCTACAACTACTATCACTTTGATATATGTGATAATAACAATGATAATAACGACAGAAAAAAGAAAAGAAAGCGTACATTCCGAATGTGAACCGACTGAAATCTGTAGCGGTGCGGGCACATTGGACAGAGGTAGTTATTGCCGTTGTTGTTTGTTTTGTTGTTGTAGTAGTAGTAGTAGTAGTAGTAGGAAGAAAATAGCAATGTTGAGGACATGGTGTATCTTAGAGCAGGGATATAGCTTTCATCGGCGCTGCTACTACTCACCACAAGCATTGAATCGTGACCCACCACAACAACAACAACAACAACGCAGATACCTAGAGACTCTCTCGGTGGGGTGTGCAAGGAGTACAAAACCGCATACGATATGATTTGCCTGCAGCAAAAGTGGATTGGGTACTAATGTTAGTGTTATTATTATTATTATTATTATTGTTGTTGTTGTTGTTGATGATGATGTAATAGTTGCTGTATAATCAATGATTAGCGTAATAGTCATCATCATCGTTATATTGTATTAGATTTACCAAGACAGTTGCAATCCTTCAATTCATCGGAGAGGACTTCGCCGATGATACTAAAGCTCGGTGAGCAGAAGGAGGAGAAGAAGGAGGGGGAGTCGAATTCAAAAGAAGAACAAGAGAGAAAGAGAGAGAGAGAGAGAGAGAGAGAGAGAGAGAGATGATGAGCTCTAAGAAGGGCGTCCTCATCATCATCATCTTTATATTTACCATCATAATCTTCACCCACACACACTGTAGCCATTTACTTAAACACAATGCATAAACAATGCATCATATCCGCAGATTGGCCCTGAGCGATAGGCAGAACTTCACAGCTACGATTATCAGCCTTATCAAAAAAGCATACAGACTCAATAAAGACGGTTACTCTCCTCCCTTTCTCATTGATGACGATGATCATGATGATGATGATGATGACTGGTGATGCTTGGAAGTATTCATTTAAGGAGCAGGGGTGCGTTTTTTTGTATTTGGATATTCTTCCTCGCCGATCAGAAGTATTGCAATTATATTATTCACCGCTGCAATTACTGCCAACACCACAGTTTAAATATCATATATCACCACCTCTTCACTATACCACCCACCCTGAGAAAATGCGGAAAATATTACAAAAAAAGGCCTTGCGCTGCGACAGAAAGACTTTGCAACTAACAAAGTGATATCCTCCCACCTTTTGAGCCTGTTCTCATGGCTGAATTGGCGCAAACCGTACTTCCACTACGCATTGTTATTCTGGTTGGAGAAGGGCAGTCCTGACTCTCTGGTTGCTAGATTAGGTAGTAGTGGTAGTAGTGGTAGTAGTGGTAGTAGTAGTGGTAGTAGTAGAACAAAGTAGCATGATGATGATGATGATGATGATGATGATGATGATGAAGAGAAAAAGAAGAAGAGTGTCGAATGATACAAAACACATCGCAGGGGAGTTGGTGGATAGAGCTTTCCGGTGCGAGAGCGCTAAACGCCTGGCATTTGATATGGTTAGGCATTGTAGTAGTAGTAGTAGTAATGGTAGTAATAGTAGTGTGTAGGGAGTAATACACACACACACATACACACACACACACACACACACACACACACACAGAGAGAGAGAGAGAGAGAGAGAGAGAGAGAAAGAGAATTTGAAGCAATGGTTAGCAGCGCAGAGGGAATGAGGATGGTTTCAGTGAGATGAAAATAAGATTGTAACCACTATTAAATAAAGAAACAGAAAAACAGAAAATAATATTGTCTATCAAATAAAGAAAGAGAAAAACAGAAGATGCGTTTGCCAACCAGAAGAATGTTATTCCTGCAAAATATAGGCATTACGGCACGCCTTTCGACTATGCAAGAAAGAGAAGAAGGAAGATGAGAAAACGAAGGAGAAGAAGGACAAGAGCGACGACACTCCAAAACCTAAGGTATTGATCGTAGACGGCGAGTCAAGGCTGTTTTTTGACGAATGAGCTGAGAAATGTTGGGCATTCGTCGCAGAGAGATGATGGTGATGACGATAGTGACGACGATGACGATGATGATGATGATGATGATGATGATGCCGTCAGAAAACCGCTGATTCTGCAGATGGTAATCAAAAGACTGAGAAACAGAAAGGTATGATTTATCGTCATGATGTTCATATATATAGTGTTAGAAAGGTATGATTTATCGTCATGATGTTCATATATATAGTGTTATTGCTCCTCTCTTGGTTTGAGTAGTAGTAGTGGTGGTGGTGGTAGTATCTTTGATGATTTTGAGTTGGAAATTATTCGCACTGCAGCAGTACGTCCTTGCAACGATTCTTCGTCAATTTGTTTTAGCTATTTGCATTATTGTACCCAGAGTGAATGGGATGCACACACAAGCATTTATTTCATATATATATATATATATATATATATATATATATATATTGTGTGTGTGTGTGTGTGTGTAATCTGTTGGATTTGTTAATAGCCGACTCGAAAAGTAGTAGCATTATCGGTACAAATGAAACCGCTTTCACATTCGATGAAGCCAAGATCAAGCTGTACGAGATTATGGCGGAGTACATTGACTCCCACAAGCTAAATGCGTTTAGATCTGCCTTTCAAGAGCCGAACAAGGCGTATTGGAACGCAATCGGACCCAAAACGCAAGTATGCCAGAAAATAAGAGGGGGGTGGGGGGGGGAGGAGGAGAGGAAGAAGGGGAACATACGGATGATGATGATGATGATGATGATGATGATGATGATGTATGCTTCTGTGTGGTAGATCGCACAATACGAAGTCCACGCTAAAAATTGGCATCTGGCAGGGATCATGTCTTGCATAGGTGTGTGCTAACAATATATACATTATTCCACAGAAAAGGGCTTGAATAAGCATCTGCTGAAGCAAGCGCGCACTCACACACACACACACACACACACACACACACACACATATTGTGTGCCTTGGCGCGAGAGTAGAGAAGAATTAGTAAAGAAGAAGAAGAAGAAACCCTTTAGCAATGCAGATGAGTGAATGACAGTTCAAAATTTTATAACACAAAAAGTGTGACATTTTCGTCTATCATCACCACCATCATCATCATCATCATCATCATCATCATCATCTTTAATATTCTCTTCCGTTCTCTTCCCTTATCATCTGCCTCGTTTTTCCCTCCTCCTCCTCCTCCTCCTCCTCCTCCTCCTCCTCCCACTCACAATATATTACTTGTAGGGATGCAAGTGCCGATAATTCCATACCTCAACGACTGGTGTCTAGGCGGTTTTTCCACATTCTGGCATGCATCCGGTGGGTTTTCCATGTGGAACGAATTCAAAAAATCAGAGAATTTTGGTAGAAGCTTTCAGAAGATCAAGAAAGTAGCATCAATAACCAGCCCCTCCATGGGTCGCACTAATCATTGGAAGTTCGTTAACAACGCTATATGTGGAAGTCCCCGAGTCTTTGCCAACAGGGTATATTAGCGTGAATTCTGAGAGATTGGTAGTGTTAGGGGATGAAGGAAGAACAGTGATGATATATACATATATACCAAGGAAGAAATAGATGTCAGCGGTGGTGCCTCCTCCTCCTTCTCGCTGCTGCTTCTTGTGAACAATTGTTTCTGCCATTTTTTGCCATTTTCTGGCAAGAGAACACAAACGATAACAGCAACTTCAATCTGACCATCATCTCGGTTGGAATGATTCAACATCTCCCCAAACAACTTCTCCCACCTCTTTTCACCTTGTAGTAGCATTGCTGATGCTACGACTGTCACTTATACAACACACACACACACACACACACACACACACACTACTACTACTACTACTCACAGCTTGCAAACCCTAACGCCACGTGGAAACTTTGGAGGACGACATGGGCACTCTACTTACAACGCTTTGCTCATTTCTTCACTCGTGATTTCTTCTGCAGCAAGGCAGTGAGCGTTCTTATGCAAGAGAACACCGATAATCCGTACATGCTTGGATTTCGAGAATCACTGGAAGTGATTTTCCAGCAGTACAGGCAAAGTAAGCGCGGGTCTATTCCTGAGAAGACGTCGTTGGAATACATATTTGATGCGGATAAAGGCCTATACGATGCGGACAGGGTCAACAACCTGTTTTGGTTCATAGGAATCACTCGTGAGGAAGTCGCCACAAAGCCGCGCAAAACTACTACTGATGAAGGTGAGGAAAAGAAAGCTGAGGAAAAGCCAAAGACAATCTTGACTAACAAGCAGGAGTTTAAAGGCCCTACTGCATTGCTGACAAAAGTGCAGGCCATGTTAAAGGAAGGGAAGAATCAAATGGAGATCTTTAAGGTTTGCAGAACGGAGAAATTAGGTGGGAACAAAGAGATCTTCGATGCTATCCGTTTCGCGAGATCCATCACTGCTTGATATGCGATGACGAGTATGTAACCCTTTATGCACATCCCCAATCACACAAAATTAAACAGTATGCATTTGAATAGACATATCGAACAGTGTTGGATTACATGCATGCAGTGTGCTGCATTTCGTCGCGCATATAATGACATGGCTGCCAGCGCTCTAGAACTTATGCGTGTGGGCCTTCTATGTGTGCGTACGTAATAATAGTTCAGGGAGCGGTAGGATACGCCACAACGCGCCTTTTTCCTTACTCTGCACAGCTGCATGATGCCGCCCTTCACCACGTTGTATGCCTAAACATCAGCAGCTGCATGTATATTGCAGTTGCTGCATATTACAACACCTTGCTAGCTTGTATGAAACCGCTGCACGTACCACGTGCTCTGCAGACACAAATAGGCAAGCGTAAATGCACTGCTCTGCTCGCACGGAATTCCAATTGCTTATGTGCCTTCGTTATTGTGTCGTCTGAAATATAGCATTGCTGCCCAGTGATGTTATACGGTGTGATGTGTAATCATAGCCGAATAAGTGGGTTGTATGCAGGCGAGCTCCGCTGCATGCTTCATGCTTTGTGTGTGGATCAAAACAGTTTATTATTCCACAAATGATATTGTGAGCTAATATACATAGGAATACACATAGATCCAACAATGTGATGCCAGGAGACAACATGTGCTTGCACAAATAATCAAATCTAAACGTTTCGCACATATGTAGTTCTATAATTGTTGTGAAAAATAGAGCTAATGTATTATGTACACACACAACCCACTACATGATAAGGGGCCACACGTTGGCTCATTATTATACATAAATGTACTGCATAAATCCATAAATGTACTGCATAAATCCATATATTACGGATTTTTGCCACCTAACGGTACACACGCATTCCTGAATAGATGTATGAAGGTCAACGTCAACGTTCCGTCGAGGGGGGGGGGATGCTTCCGCATGCAACTTTTCACCACCCATGAATTTAACTTTTGATATATATATATATATATATATAGAGAGAGAGAGCTTGGTGAATGAAGATTGAAGCATACGTTCACACCTTTTGTTACTTGTTTTTTATTTGGAATCCTTGATTCCCGCCTCTGCCACTTTTGCTCGTGCTTCTGCAGATTCAGCTCTCAAAATAGCAGCCTTGAGCTGTTTTTCCAATGATGCTACTGTCTGTAGTAACTCCTCAATCTTGGGATCATGCTGTTGTTGCACCCGGTCCCTCTTGATGGATTTAATGCTGCTTCTTTTCGATGAGGAAGCTGCTTTCGATCCAGGGGAAGAAAGCTTTGAAGCTGACTTGAATGGACTTCGTGTATTATGATGTCCTCGTCCTCCCGTGGTTTTCCTTTCCGATGCCGCGAGCTTGAATGCTGATGATGAGACATCGTTCCTTTTGAGATCCGATAACTTTACCCCGCGGGCATTTGCTTCGGAACGGTCTAATATAGCGTTGAATTTATTCTGAATGGAGGAAGAATGATATTGTCTATACGCAGCAGCAATAGATAATCTACCCAGCAAAGTCCTTAATGTGATAGCTTTGTCGTTTGTTGTAGGCCCTCCCTTTTTATGCACGCCCGTGTAGAGGGATTTATCATCATGGAACTTCACAGGATCTGCTATTGTTCCGTTTGCAATAGGACTTCGAAGCTGGAATGCGCGCCACATGTTCATTTTTAGATGATATCTCAAAAAACAAAAGTGATTGATTGTGCTTATCATTACATGGGAGACGAATTCAGCAAGGGGATTTTCCACACTTGTCCCAGTATAAATCCCTTGAGCGAGTTTTCTGCACGCCTCACGAAAGGTAGGAAATGTCATCGTCCTTTTGCCCTTTCCAACCGCCTTAATAAGGACACTGTCGTGATCTTTTTGTTTACTTTTAATGGCGAAGAAGTGACATCGATACTACCTTGGTGAAGAAAATGTCACAATCCGTTCTTTCCTCCTCGTTACCGATCATTCCATTATCAGCACAAAACTTCCTAAATTGACGTCCGTTCATCGAACCCTTATTGTTCTTGTCTCCGAATCTGCAGAATTCCTGATCATAAGGAGTCAAACGTATCATTGACACACTCAAAACGTTCACTGCCAGCCTCCTCTTCTTTTGAAGAACAAAGGCAGTGCTAGCAATAATCCAATGATGATGATGATGATGATGATGACGATTATGATGATAATGGTGGAACATATCAAGACCATGAAGAGGTCCTTCAGGCGAGGCATGTTGGCTGTGCTTATTGCCCTTGAAATTTGTTGGTGTGGGTGTTGAGGCATTTTAGAGCTGTTTTTTATTATTTTTCGGGATGAGAATTAATAGTTGTCGCACCTTAAAAACACCCTACAATACCACACAATTACCAAGGGAATTTGCGATAAAAACTCTTAACACTGATTCCCGCCTCCCTTCTAGCAGAACTAAATCGACACGTTTCTGTGCAGTCTCTTGAGAAGAAGCCTTAACCCCCTCCTACTCTCGCAGCAGGTAGGTCGGACTACTTAGTCACATCTGATTGTATTTCACGTCAACTGAAAGGGATATGGTGGAACATTTTTGGTTGGGTTGCAGCAAGTAGCAGCACACGCTACGACAAGAAGGAGGCAGCATCAGAAACTCAAGGGCCTAAACGACGTCTCTATAATGTCGTCCTCCTCTGACTCCTTGACATCGCCGTCATCAGCAGCTCTCTTAGATGCTGCGAGGACGTATGGGACTCCTCTTTACGTCTACGACTTTGATATTATCATCAAAAGGTGCTGCTGCGTATTTAGCACTGCACCTATTTGACACGTATCGATAAATACCTCAGATATAGAGAGCTCGTAGAAGCATTTCCGAATCCCGCAGGTGTCAATAACACAAACAATTAAGAGAGGAAGAGCAGTGGAAGGGTTGAATAGAGGGGATGGCAAGGAAAAACAAGGACGGAATAGAGCTAACGTGATACTCATAATCACACGTAGGTTTAAGAATCCATTACGCAATGAAGGCGAACAGCAATTTTAGCATTCTTCAGCTGATGCAGACGCTGCACAAGGATCTAGCAGGGCAAGATGACAGCAAGGCTGCTATACCTGAAATGTGTATTGATTGTGTGAGCCCTGGTAGAACTTCTTCTTAGAAAAGTTATCGTTTCTCTGCCAGCGAATTGCATTTTCGAACGGCAAGATTGCACAATATTAAACAAGTTCGGATAGTTTTTGGGGAGAGTTACAAAGAAAAGCAAACGGATGAGGCATATATTCGATAAAACATGCAAACATTTCATTGTATTCACCCGCAATTTAACATGTAGTTTACTATCACGTGAATTCTTAGCATCGCAGCTCTCCCATATTCCACCAAATGAATTACCATTCTTCTTCTAATCGTAGGAGAAGTTATTCTGGCTATGAAGGCGGGCTTTGATTCCTCCCGGCTTCTGTACACTTCAAACAATATCACCGATCGAGAGATGGAAATCGTTCATGATCAAGGCATGCAAAATCTGCCATATCAACAAATCTATCATGTTTACCTTCCGTAGTAGTGCCATTTAATTCATTATGGTGCGGAAACATGTCAGCTTAGAAAAAAATCATATCAACTACACATACGCAAACGCTCGCACAACATATATGTACTCATCGCAAACAACACGCATGTACCTTATATCACGAATAACATCTAGGTGTTCTATTCAACATCGGCAGCTTATCTCGCCTCGAAAAGTTTGGCGAGAAATATCCGGGAGAGAGTGTTTGCCTTCGCTTCAATCCAAACGTGGTTCGTAGAGTTGCCTGTGATCTAACTTGCTCTTATCTTCCGCTACTCTCCCCACAACATACTAATTCACTCACTTAGTGGTGTGCTTCGAGTAAGTGTGCGTGCGTGTGTGTGTGTGTGTGTGTGTGTGTGTGTGTTTTGTGCGCACATACACACGTTTTACAATGCACGGTTAGCCATTCATGCGAAAGAAAGCACTAGTGTGTTTGATCTAATTCGTCGTCGTTGTATAGGTAGCAGGAGAAAACGAAAAAGTGCGGACTGGGGGGTACAGAGACTCGATGGAGCGATGATGCTGAACAACAGATAGATACTGCTGCTTTTTATCATGAAGATGACACGATCTGATATGAATATTAATGATGATAATAATAATAAGAAGAATAATAAGCAGCATAATGATAACATGCGAACATACAACAGCTCAAAAACAAAGTTTGGAATATTGCTTGAAGACATTAAGAAAGTGCTGGATATCGTAGGCAAACATCGTCTGAGGGTAGTAGTAGTAGTAGTAGTAGTAGTAGTAGTAATACGTCCTAGCTGACGGTATGATGATAATGGTGATAATGATCATGGTGGTGATGATGACATTAACAATAAACTAGAATAAATAAAGCATTTAACACTTGTGCGTAGGTTGTTGGCGTCCATGAACATACAGGATCTGGAATCGGTAATTCGTGGTGATGGTGGTGGTGGTAGTAGTCGTGGTAGTAGTAGTAGTAGTAGTAGTAGTAGTAGTAGCAACAAGCACCTTCATTATTTACATTATCATCACCTAGCTTTTTCACCACCATAATTACTATTATTTAATTTTTGTTGATGTTATTGCTATCATCCATAGGGTCTGCTGATGCGATTATCACGTCGGTTAAACAGCTTCTAACAGTAGCCAAGTTACGAAGATGAAGATGAAGAAGAAGAAGAAGATGATGATGATGATAATGATGGAGAAGACGAAGAAGAAGAAGAAGGAGATATCATTAGAGAATTAGAGAGTGTAAACCACGCACCAACGCAGATCCCTGTTGGATATGAAAACACCTTCAGTTGTAGATCTCTCTTTCTCTCTCTCTCTCTCTCTCTCTCTCTCTCTCTTACTCTCTCTTTCTCTCGTGTCTTCGAATCCATTCTCTGCTCTATAAATGCAATACGGCCGTCGCATGATCAGGGTCTTAGTAGTAGTTTTTGGTAGTAAGATCAGCAGCTTCTTCTCTTACATAAATTTGTTGTTATTCTCTTTAAAGGAGAGAGTACTTTCCACAGCTTTCTTTCGTTGACTTTGGCGGCGGTTTCAAAGTCCCATTCAGGTATATGGAAACCTCTTAGCTTTCATGAGGTTATCAGGGTTAATATGCTGCTAAGTATTACAAGCAGCGCTTGATCATATTCTAATATCTTCAGATCAAGCGATAAGCGTACACCCATCAAAGACATTGGAAGGTATTATTACTGCTAATAAATAGTAATAGGAGCAGTAGTAGTAGTAGCAGTGGTAACATTTCCTAACATTTCCTTTTCTCTCCCCCCTCTCTCTTTCCCCCAGAAAAGTGTGTGCGGAGCTACAACGACACTTTGAACAAGAACGTCAAATTCATGGTAATTGTTAGGGATATATGCGCTATGATGAAATTAGTTCTGCTTTTGACAATCACGATTGTGAATTATTGCTACTGTATTATCGTCACCTTTATCTCTATCCTCATTCTCATTGTTAGTTTCTAATACTACTACTGCTACTACTTCTACTACTACTACTACTACTGCTACTATCACTGATAGGTGATAAGGCTGTACGGCTTCAGCTTCGTCTCGAGCCCGGAAAATGGATTATTGGTAGTAAATATTGTGTAGCAGCAGTGGAAATAGCAGTGAGTAGCAGTAGTTTGCACGCCTAATTACTGCATCATGGAGCTCATGCGGAGTAATGATAAGGATGATAATGATGATTACAACGAGATTGAATGTATCGCTGCTTGCTTACCCCTACCCCCCCCCCTTTGTGATATATGTAGAGCTCCGCATATCATCATCATCATCATCATCATCATCATCACCATCATCCTGTCATCACTAATCTCATCACTATCGCCAACATACCGTTGTCCTTACCTACCATCAACCCTTCCCAATCAGCGGAGAGTGGCAGCCTCCTTGTCACCGTAAACACGGTAGCAGATCTTACTTGTTCTACTTGTTTTGGAGAGGGGGGGGGACAATAATGAGAAAGGAGGAGGAGGAAACAATGAATTTAAGCATTTCCTGCATAGCAACTTCCAACTCGAAGCCTCTTCTTCTTCGTCTTTCATTCACTATAAATTCAGTGTTGTTATCACCATAAGTAGTAACAGCAGTAGCTATAGAACTACTACTGAAAGCTCTCATCATCATGATCATCATCATCATAACAACAACTACAACAACAACAACAACAACAACAACAATAGGTGAAATGGAATAAAGAACGCAGGATTGCAGGTGATGCCGCCATAAGCAGCTACAAATGGAAGAACACAAAAAGAGGAGGAGGAGGAGGAGGAGGAGGAGGAAGAGGGGGGGGGATGGGGGAGGAGGACAATCATATCGTTCTTATGCGTCGAGATGATGATATAATACTCGTTGTTGTTGTTGGCAATAATTTACATACACATCGTGCCATTATTAGTATCGTGATGGATTGTTACACACATTCTCCCCCCCCCCCTCCTCCTCCTCCCCCGAACATACGCTACTACTTCTACTACTGCTACTCTACCCACCATCCTTGCTGATATGTTGTTGGTGTCGTTTGTCTCTTCTTTTGTTATTAGTTTCAAGTGTGTGTGTGTGTGTGTGTGTGTGTGTGTGTGTATGAGAGAGAGAGAGAGAGAGAGAGAGAGAGAGAGAGAGTGTGTGTGTGTGTGTGTGTGTGTTGTGCTGCTGCTGCTGCTGCTGCTGCTGCTGCTGCTGCTATGATATACTTCTTAAAACTCTTTCATAGGCACGGATTCTGGCTTCAACCACCTTATTCGTCCAACGCTCTACAACGCTTATCACCACATCAGGTAGTAATAACGATAATAATACGCTATTCTTCTCATTATAACAGATTCTCCCTCTTTCCCTCTCTCCGCCCTCCATGCGCGCGTGCGAGTGACTGTGTGTGTGTGTGTGTGTGTGTGTGTGTGTGTGCGTGATTTTGCACTTCTGCTGTTACCGTGTACCAATATTTTCTCTCCTCAGAAATCTTACTGCGGATAGCAGTGATACAAAGCCAAAAAGAGAAAGATGCGATGTTGTATACGATATTTGCGGGAACATTTGTGAAACTGGTAGTAGTAGTAGTAATAGTAATGAAGAAGAAGATGATGATGATGATGATATTCGTAAGGATGCCGCCTGAATGCGAATAAACGCCATAGCGGTAGATTATTATACATGAAATTGTTATTGCCACGATGGCATCATCATCGTTGTCATTATTGTCACCAAGATCCTCATTTTCTCTCTTCGTCGTCTTAGTCGTATTTCTCAATCCCATCTCCAAAATCACAATGCTACTTCATTTTCAGGTGATCTGTTCGCCAGCGACAGGAAGATGAAGTGTGAAATCCACGAGGGAGATGTTTTAAGCATAGGTGCTAGTATACCTTGTTGTTATACTCGCACTCACACTCACACGTGTGTGAGCGCGAAGTTCTTTCTAGGTTACAGATACGATTCACTTCGGTACACAGATCGTAGCTTTCTCCTACAATTGTTATTCTCTTCCTCCTTCCGTCTCCACCTAACCCTACCCCCCCCCCTTTCCTCTTTGTTTTGCATTCGAAATCATCTTTACTAGACACTGCAGGGGCATATGGAATGACGATGGGTAGTAGAAGAAGAAGAAGAAGAAGAAGAAGAAGAGGAAGAAGATGATGATGATGAAAAAGTGCCTAAGAAACATCGTACCCACACTCACCCACACACAGTAGCAGATGAGGGAAATGAGAAGGAGACCATGTCTACCGTCTTTGTCTTCTTAGTCATGACGATTTCCAACTGACATTCTCACTTTTTATTGCAATCTTCCATCCTCATTTAATTCACGATGATGCACGTGCTCAGGGAGCATCTATAATCTGCGGCCATTGCCAGCTGAGGCATTGATTAGAAAGCCGCTCGAAGGAAATGGAAAAAGGTAACGACCTAACACAACTTTAAGGAACGATGCAATGCGGGGAGGGGAATTGGGACATATTACCGCTGATGATAATAGCAAATGAACAAGGCTACTGGCTTATCTCGTTCGTATTTGCAGGTGTGCGCTCATCAGGAAGAGAAGAACATTCGACGATATTGCTGCTGATGTGATGGCAGATTCAGTAGGTCAAGAGTCCGCACGCAAGGCAAATGGTAGGAGAGGAGATGATGCTGGGGTTTGTGGAGGAGGAATCTACGGCACGCTCACATCCACTGATGCTCCTAGCTGCAGTGTCATGTGACGTGTCGCCACAGCGTGTCCCACAATCGATTGTGAATCCGCACATCCAGAAATGTGCAAGAACGTCTAGATGCGAAGTGTTTGTAGCACTAGCCGGCTTCGATGTGATGATGTGTGGCATGTAATCCACGCATGCGATGCGACACAAATGCATGGCTGCTTCGAAGTCTGGTGCCAATAATAAAGGGATGTTTAGCATGACATATGTCCACAAGGATTCAGTGTGAAAGTCCAGTTTTTGAGCGTTGCAGCAGATGAGTCGATTAGTGAAAATGCAGCACCAACCGCGCCCCACCATGTGCGCCAGCGAGCATGCTTTTTGTGCACATACCTAGCAGCTCGTGTTTTGTTAACTGTTGTTGCACCACGCTAGCACGCACTACGCACTGCTATGCTGACTAGTGCTGTGTGCCACCAAAGTCATACAGAGAATGCAAACGCTCAGCAGAGGCTGATTTGCTGCCGCAGTGTTAACATGAAGACAGGAGGGCATTGTCCTAGAAAGCGCCTCGCAAAGTGTTGCATGAAGCACACAGTGCGCACTGTACGTGCTAGCTAGTGTGACATGTGATGCATGCACATAATAGACACAGCAATACATCATGCACCGGTCAGCACACGTGCGTGTCTCATTCTGCGCGATGTGTGCACGCATGTCTACTAGATGTCTGTAGTTTACTTGTATCATTTTGCATCGAAAGTCGCATGTCACACGTAGCAAGGATATCCACCACACAATGCAACATGAGAAATCAAATTTTGGTGCTACCCATCATGGGTGCAACTAGCATCGAGGACTGTGCTCCTCCTCCTACGCTCAACAGTCTTGCTAAATGGTCTTCAAACCTTGAATTGCAAGCTTTTTGAAATCGTCTAGTGCGTAGGTTGCTTTCTTGTCGTTCTCATCCACTACAGGCTTGATTTCTCCGATAGGTATACCCATACTAAGTAACGCCTAATTGTACAGCATTACCCCAAAATCAATCACCATCATCATCACAACCATCATCATTCCTAATCTATGTGCCCAATCACCATTGTCGTTCTCACATACCTGCTTACACTGGGAAGAGCCGATTTTGCCACTTCCAGCGACGTCAGCAGTCTGGAACACAACCTCCAAATCGTCGTCCCCGAGAAGGCTAGAGGATATGTCTTCCACGTTCACTTTGGATTCCTGTGCAAACATAGACCAAAATATGCATTTTAATGGTTCATGTTCGCTACTGCAGATTCATGTGAAAACTATTTTCTATGATGTTTTTCCTCCAACCACAACGTTAATGGTATATAACTGCTTGTCGCAGCGATAATGCATCATTGAAGGGGGAACTGACGCTACATATCAGAGCTATGAGGTAGCATGTTGTTTGGTGATACAGAATAGTTAGTACTATTGTCTCTACATTTTACCTTCATTTTTGTTAACTCATCGATGAGAAACTTCTTCGGGTTCTCAGGTTTGTGGTGCAGCACAAGCGCAGTCAATTTTTGAAGCAGAGGCATAATTTTCTTCTTCTTGAAATATTCCGCAGCAATTTGCCTGATATGATCAAGGACCGCAAGGAGCCATCATGAGATAGATACCCAGTATCCGGCACCGCCCCTCCACAATATATATATATATATATATATATATATATATATAATGGTGCGAATTTCAGAAAAGTAGCCTTGTTATGGTCATTATTACTATAGCAGCTGTTTTATTCCTTTCCATAATAACACACGTGCCACATACCACCCCACCTTTTGTCTCCTTCTACTTTGGTGAGAAGAACCGACGAGTGCACGCTCTCAACGCCAGCCTCATCCAGCCTCTTTTGCATCTTTCTCTTGCTTCCCGAAGAAATAGATTCTGTAGCATCCTTGAAGAGGACAATGGAGACGGGGAGGAGGCGGAGGAATGAGGAGGTAACGTGCAGGATGTAGTAACTACACAATGTAATGCTACCTCGACGATAAAGGTATTAAATCCTTCTTTTGCAGAGTCTACAGCCGTGCTTCCCACACAGTAGTCGAATGCTACACCGCATACATACACATCGGAGATCCTGGCCTCTCTCAGCAGTTTGGTCATACCCGTCGATTTCTAGCAGAACATCGTGAGTTAACAACGTCAGCCAACACAAACCGCTTTCAGCAGCATGATTTGAAGCTGATTATCCGGATTATGTTCGTTTGTGTGTGTGTGTGTGTGCGTGTGTGCGTAGCGTATGACGTCGTTTGGAGTTGTAAAGGTGAGAAGGAACGCTTACTACCAATCCAGAGTTATCGTAGAATGCAGAGTAGCAGTCAACATTCTTTTCGACTCCTTTCTTCACGACGATATCTTTCTCATCCACCTGCAATTCATATGGAATGTAACATTTATATATATATATATATATATATATATATTTATATAAATATGTTGGTCTTCTGAAGAAGATAGAGCAGCTATATAAAGTGAATATCCAAAATAGATCGACGACCTCCATTTCCGGATAGAATTTCTCTCCTTCTGTTCCGTGGACGCAGTGCGTTGGCCATAGCCGTTGCAGGTGATTACCGATCTGCGAACGACAGCATCAACATGATCCTTGGAATTCAGAGCTACACCCGTCATAACGAAGAATCACTACCTGTATGCATTTGCTTTTGGTAGCGGCTGGATTGTCGGCATGTGTTTCCAGAAAGGATATGTGTTCTTCGGGATGACTATCTTGACTTAGAGCCACCAGCGTCCAGTCGACATTCTATGCGTGTAGAAGAGGAAGAGAGAGAGGAGCAGGGTGATGATGATGGTGGTGGTAGGTAGTGGTGGCGATGACAGTGATCATCATAGACTGACCAGCATCACTGTTTTAAAGAGTGCTGATAATTACCTACGTTTCTCCCATAAACCCCTATACAATTCATAATTATCTTAACAATAAGAACACTCTTCGTTTTCTACTTTCTTCAGGGAGTTGATCACAGGCACAAGCTTCTTAGCCTGTGGCATAGCCATTGATCCTACATAAAATCAAATGATGAGGATAACAAAAAACGACGAAGAGAGAGGGGTTGCTGCCAGGAGAAAAGTGAGGCACGAAGAGCATGCTTCAAGGAGAGAGAAAGAGAGGTTGTTATGCAGGAGGGGGGCGTTTCATTTAGGGCTTTAGTTACCAATGAGGAAGTCATTCTGGATATCGACCACAATAAGCGCTGCCCTCTTGGCGTTTGGCGTTGGAAGCTTGGCGTTGGGGGTTGGAAGCAACTTTTTATTATCCTCCGGCATCTTACAGCGATGTGGTATTTCGATTAGAGCAATTCTTTTCATCAAGATGTTCCATCACTGAAAGTCATCACCAAATACAACACTCCTGCCAGACTATTCTGATATATTTAGCTCGCTCCTCCCGCTCTGGCATTGCTACCCCTGTCCGAAGCTACTACCTTTTCGTCTTTATCGTTACACGAAGTGGTGCTGAAAGCGGTGCTGCAGCCAGCAGTTACGTTTGTTACACAATCTCACGCAAAAAATATACCCTAAAAACTTCTGAATAAATATAAATCAAAATAATTGTTGACTCCGTCAAATATTGAATGCTAGTCAGATATGTAGATCTAGGATATATCTAGTAAAAAGTAGTCCTCTATATATCATATCATTTGACTAAATTACGTCTTGCACTTTGTTCGTTTTCGTCCGTTACTTGCTTCTCTTGTTTCGCAACTGTCGACAATTATTCGGACTGGTTTTTTCCCCAATTGTTTGTCATGTTGTTTTTGTTGTTTAAATTAATTTCTTGTATCTGGTAATTGATTCGGTAAAATCTTTCCTAATCGGAATCCGAAGCTGTACTTTCACAATCAAAACAGACATTGTTGTGGATAGAATTCATCCTAATAAGAAATAAATTCAGGTTAATTTTAACAATTATTTCTCCATGATGGTTGTCTTTCTATGAGAATATACTTCACTAGCGATTCTTTAAAATAAATTTGGGACTGAATTTGATGGGAATGTTTACAACGGGAGAAGATCGGATGGAGTTTGGAACCCAACCTCCATTGCGTTTCAGTCGTTCCCCCCTGCAGCTGGCCCATCAGCAGAAGAGAGGTGTCATGCAAGCAGTTGCTATGTACACATATCACAAATATATTAGCATATACCTAGTCAACCTTCCCGCCTTTCCCTCTTACCCTTATCCTGTTCTCCGTCATAATCCAACTAGTTTCGGAAGGACATTGCTTTCACTGTGCATCTCCATGAGCATGAGAAGGCCAAAAGCAGTCGTTTGCTACCTTTGTGGCCAGCAATACGGAACTACGAGCATTAAGATACACATTCCTCAGTGCCAAAAGCTATTTGTTAAACGAGAAAATCTCAAGGATAAGAGGGAGAGACGGTAAATTGTTATGGTGTGCATTGAAGAGACAGTCGTGTATTAACCATCGCTAAGAAAATATCTTTCTCCAGGGCTCTGCCTCAGCCCCCAGCAGGCTATATGGACCAGATCCAGCAAGGAATAAATCCAGGGTATTATTGCCAGACTGACTACGAAGAGAATGACAGAATGATGGTGGTAATGTTGGTGGCGGTGAATTCATGATGAGGTTCTCAATAGATGTAATGAGTAGTTAAGATAATCAAGCCGAACAGTTGTCGTATGAACACTCTAAAGCTGTATGCTTTTTACGTTCAGTGACGCCAAGATCGGCGAATTCAACGACATGGCATTCAGTGCTTACAACTCAAACCTCAAGGCGTGCTCTAATTGCGGGCGCACCTTCACAGACTCTGCTCTCAAGATCCATATGCGAAGTTGCAGGTCTTTGAACGGGGATCTTAGACGAGGTAGCAACAATGGGGGGAAGAAGAACAACGGCCTCGAAATGTCTTCCCCTAGAAGAAGGACGACTCCTGGTGCTCCCAAATATCGAATCTGTTACATATGCGGGCGGAAATACGGAACCACCAGGTTGCTACTGCTATGCACGATATTAAGAGAGAGAGAGAGAGAGAGAGAGAGAGAGAGAGAGAGAGAGAGAGAGAGACTAAGAAGCAATAGTGGCATATTAAAAAAAAAGAAAGTCTGTGATCACAACCATTATGGCGCTTTGCTCTCAATTCATTGGTTTTCATGAACTTCTAGTATTCGGATTCACCTGCCACAATGTGCGAAGCTGTGGGAGCAGCGAGAGAGCCAAAAGCCGCCAGGAGAACGACGTGCCATTCCACAGCCTCCTCCAGGGTGGGGCACATCACCCTCAAAGATGAAGGCAGAGACGCTGAATAGCATCAATCAAGCAGCAAGGTAGTACTAGTAGCAAACACAGCTAATATGCATACGAAGAATGGTGGATATGAAAACAGATTCTGCCCTGTCGTATCACAGAATGATTCCGTGCTAGGATGGCATTTCTAAACATAGTGCCCCTTCCCCCCCCCCTTTTTTGTTTTTGTTTTTGGTGCACAGCGAGTCTCACAACAACTATGGTCTTGCACGATGCCCCCATTGCTCAAGAACGTTCAAGGAAGAGAGCCTCGTCATTCATGTAATAGCTACCATACACCATAAAGACAGTATATGGTCATATAATATATATATTCGGGGGAAATTGGCATTATTATTACTAGCTCGCAGATTCTACGCGGCAGCACCGTTTTCCTCTGTTCCTGACTATGCTACCCTGCCATTCCTCTACCAATCTATTGTCCACTGTTACTTTCCCTCATATTTATATGCGTGCGTGCTTTCTCTTTATCCTACTTTCTCCATGCATTTATCACTTCTAAAGCGAGTTGTTTTTCATTATGTTCGTCGGTGGCGTGTGTTGCGCCTCAAATTGTGCCTGGTTGCTACAGCTACGTTCCTGCAGACCGGGTAATGATAACAACATGTGCGTTTTTGGTTCGCTGCTTTCCCATAATATCATCGCTGCTCTCTCTCTCTATCTCTCTCTCTCTCTCTCTCTCTCTCTCTCTCTCCCTTCTTCAGAATTATTAAACTAGTTCATTTTTAGGCAATACGAATCCCGTGAGATTGTCATCATCTAGAAACCCTCGAAGCCCCCGGCGAGATGAACCAGCAGGTGCCATCTCTTCCACAGATATGACAGAAAGTAAGTCTAATACTAGAAGAAGAAGTAGATCTGTATTCAATAGTTGCGAAGCTCCGAGCTTCAAGCAAAATTGCTGTGTAGCTGGATCAAAACTGTTGCTCTCTTCCATTTCGCCAAATCTTTCCCCAAACCTCTACTATATTATTGAAATCATGTTCTTGAATGAGATTGTCCATCCGCGTTCAGAATCCTATGAAAAGGGGGGGGGGGGTAGGCATGGAATGCCCCGCCCGCCAAGGTTAAAGATTCAACCAAGAAGATCTCCACGATCCTCGCCTCGAGGCTCTTCTCTTAATTCTGCTCAATCTCCTAGAGGTAGTCTTCGTCGCGGTAATCAGCAGCAGCAGCAGCAGGCAGATGATGATAATTCCAGATACGGGAATGGCGCCAACGACAGTGTCAACGACGATACTAAGAGAAATAAATCAAGTGCTGAGGATACAACTACTACCCGGCAGGTTGGTTCATACACACACACACACACACACACACACACACACATGACACATACGTTATACTCTCAGTTAAGGAAGGCGCTGAAGGAGAGGGACGAAGAAATTCACCGCCTCCGGCAAAAGGTGATGAGACTAGAGCGCCAACTCGCTGCTGCTTCAAAGGGGCCAAACGATACAGAAGAATCAGAGGCACTCGCCCAGTTCATTATCGCCCTGTACCAACGGGGCGACGAAATCAAAAGACTATAGCGAACAGCAAGCCCCACCACTCCCAGAATCCGAAACTGAAGATATTACAAGGGCAGTTCCGCCCGGGAAACCAAACGCGGGGGGAGAAGAAATGGAAGAATTGAATGACAGCGGCCACCACAACGGCATTTTTCGTGGTGGTGAAGAGGTCGGAGAAAACGAGGGGGTGGGAGCTGAAGTGTCCACAAATACCAGCACTAAAGCATACGATAGACATCGGCAGCAGCAGCAGCAGCAGCAGCAGTATCGCCCTCCTACTTCATCTGGAGCTCAAAAGCGCCAGGCATTCGAAGCATCCAGAGAGAGAAGAAAGGTAGACCGAAATTTGTAGGAAATCAAAGAAGTGAATAAGAAGACTGAACGCTATCATTCTCATCATCATCATCATCATTTCGCCCTGATCATCATTATCATTCCACTCGTATTGATGCAAGTTCTAATTTGATTTTCGACGACGAGAAAGTCTGACTCTGGTAGCAGACCTTCAAGTGGCCATCGTTCTCGACCGCTTAGCGGCAGGAAGAGCAGCAGCAAGAGCAGCAGCAAGCCCTCCTTGCAACCAACCAAGACAAAGAAGGTTCCAAAGTGGAAGGCGGATCGAGAGGCTATGAGAGCAGCGATAAAGCAAAATAGGCTGATTCAAAAGTACAAGAGAGAGGTTGGTTGCTCACAATCATACATTTTGTTTGCTTTCAACGAGGAAAGCTCATCTGTGTACGTGGGCTGATGTATTTGATGTTAGGGCAAGTCACTGCGCGACTTACCGCCCCCTCCGAAACCAAAGCAAGAGCATGACAACAGAGAACAATGCAGGTGGTGTGCGTGGTGCGACCCACGGTCCTACCATATGTTCGTGAAAACTGGTTGTCAATCAATCTGCAATCACTTGTACATTGTTGACATGAATGTTCCCGCCAGATTTTGTCTTCGAAGATTTGCTCCGGCGAGGATAGAAAAGCATGTTTCGATCTGCTCCAAACTCAAACATGCGCGAAAAGTGCTGGACGAGAGAGCTAGGGCTAGGCTGACTCCCAAAAGAACGGACAAGCTTGGTCGACGGGTGTTCATCGACGATGATGATAGCAATTTTTGACAACAACATGCACGTGTGAGATGACAACTTTGCGTTTTGCACACTTCACAAGCAATCGCAATTTGCTCGCACGTGTGACGACACATTGGATGCAACGCTTTGTTTGCACGAACGCACACGTTGTCCACGCCAGGCACAGCAAATGCACGTTGGCAGTTTGGCGTGTGTGTGTGGTGTGTCTGAACAGCAGACAGGACTAGCAGTTGTGTGAACGCGTCCATCCATCAGTTCTCGTTGAATGGAATTGCTACCAGATTGGTGCGCGCAATGAGCCTAGTGAGTGCACCCTCCCCAATTTGAATGCAAAAGCTGATGGTTTCAAGTGCATGCGTGCTAGCGTGGCAAGAGCAAGGGCGATGGGTGAAAGGAAAGAGCATCTTTTCGCACGAATGACGTGTGCGCATCCAACAGACACAACCTGAGCGCTGCAGCCGCTGCGCTTTGCATGGCTGCATCAGGATGACCATTGAACCAATTCTCAGAATTCGGAGGTGATGCGACTTTTTTTGCGTTGCCTTCCATTGGGTGTGAAGGGTGCTCACAGAGTCCTGTTGCTCAGTCTTGTTGCTGGCTGCTCGACGAGACTTCCTGGTTGAGGTTGGAAAAAGTTTCAAGTGCGATGTGGCCCTCTCTCTCCCTCACCTTTCTTTGCTTCTCCAACTCGGCGCGCTTCTCTTTTGAGTGATTTTCCTTCCATGTGTTGTCAACACCTGTGCTTTCAGGACTTGCTAGCTTGGTTCGATGTGAGCAGGTGCACACTCTTGACTCCCGACCCCTCCACTCCCGTGCAGGGGTCGGTTCGGTTCCGCATGCCACTCGAAGATGCTCGCAGGTCTGACCTGCTTCGTTCACGTGTGGGTTCTTCACGCACGATTTCTTGAGTGGTGTGGGTGGGGTGCGTTTTCACGCTCGCTCTGGTCATCATCCATTTTTCCTGTCCAATGATGATGTGTGTCGTGCGCAACCGCAAAAGAGGATGCGAAACGTCACTTTGGAAAAAAATCGCATTGATTGCAGTGAACAATGAACAAAGCATTGATGCAAATCTGCATGCGCCAGAACCAGATGCAGTGTCACAGTCGACATTTCGGCGTCGCGTCCTTGACTGCTGCACTTGCTCACCGAAGTGATCATTGCAATGGACAATGTCTCATGACGGAACAATGAACAATGAACAATGATAAAGAACTACATTTCCAAAATGTAATAAGACATTGCGAAAGTTCAGAAATTTGGGGCACAACTTCAAGACTTTTGAACGAACCAAAATTTGAAAGTCAAGAAAAGGTGGTAGACTAGGCGCATTTTTGTTCAGAACGTGTCTGCATGGTAGAAAATTAGAAATTCGAGGCTCAATTTTTCTGTTTTCATGCCCATTTCAATTACAGATGTAATGAGCACAAAATTTTGTCAGAGTGATCTATCCTCTAAAACAGAACCAATGCTCTAAGACCCTCTCGTTCAGCATGGTCTGCGTTCCTCTCTCCCCCTCCCTCCATCGTGTTTACATATTTCATTTCCCTGTATTTAGAGTGCGGATGATGAATCGGACGACTCCTTGTTCGATCTGGAGACAATGAGGATGCAGGATGAAGCAAATGAAGAAGAAGAAGCCATGGAAAATGAGAAGAAATTATTCGAAGAGTCAGGCGGGTACGCATTGTCAGGTTAAGACGTGATCTTGCATAATATCATTCCACTGTGATTAGGTCCAACGTTTATGGAATCCTTGAATTTGAAGGGGTATGTCTTTGAATGGCTTTAACTGTAATCATCGACGTGGTGGGACAACGCATGCGAGCCGTACGAATATTATTCTTAACGTGTAATGCTGCTCCTAGGTTTGTGCACTGCTGGATCGAGCAAAGAAAGTATTTAAAGCCTTCGAGAATCAACTTTTCCCATTCTTTCATTTGTATGGTATCATCATCGGCCGAGGCAGCGTAGCTTGACTCTCGCATTTGATACATATAATGATGAGGCTTGCGGCCAATCTGCACTGCTTGTGTGTGTGTGTGTGTGTGTGTGTGTGTGTGTGTTGCGCGCATTACAGTCCTGCCCTCTTACTTGAGCCTGCAGTTAACGTTACCTGCGATGTTGCTACGCTAGGCTATTGGTCTTAAGGACAAAATATTCTGTGATGTTGGCTCTGGGAATGGAGAGGCCATTATGGTTGCAGCAGAACAGGTAAATCGAGGTGTTACTTGGTGAGTTATTTGGTTTGTAGTGAGGATGAGAAGGCATGCGAACCTTCCCGTCTGTTTCGCCCATGTTTCCTCCTCTTAGCTGCATTTTTTAGTAATATGAGATCTTCGTCATTTGAGTATGACCGACACCGGTAAACACTGGCTTACTCTTCAAGACTCCCTCTGAGCTATGTGTGTATTATTACCTTCATCCTGGACCTTACGTGCAGTATCCGGAACTGAAAGGGTGTCTTGGGATTGAACTGTCCAAGTTTAGGCACGAGAAGGCCCTGAAATCAATCAAAAACCCCGAGTAGAAAGACACGAGCATCGTACGCACAAAAAAGGGGACGCAGTGTTGTAGTCGTAATGAGAGACGTATCGATTCATTGTTTGGTTGCCAACTGCTTGCTCTCACAACTGGGAAATGCCTCAGCGACGATGTTGATCTCTCCGGATGCTAATGAGCTTGCAATGTCTATCATTACTAGGATGTGCAAAAAGGAGGCGGCCTCAAAAATAGAGCTACGCTGTGAGGTAAGCAAGATGGTGATTGAGCGTGGAACTCCATGCAAGTATTATGATTTGCCTTTAAAAAAAAAATGTAGTATCCCCTCCTCCTCCCCCCCCCTCCTCCATCCTGCCGCACCAGAAGACCTAAATATGAATTACAAATGTATATGAGCGTGTGTAATAATGTCATCTGTAGGACGGGTTGAAGGCTGATATCTCAAGTTGCGACATCGTGTACGTCAGCAACCTCTTGGCAAATGAAGCCTTCAACAAAAAATTTGGAGAAGTCTGCGACCGCCAACTACGGTGTGTGAACAAAAAAGAACGTCCAAACAACAGAACGCTCCACACTCCCGGACACTAAATTCAATAATATATATATATATATATATATATATATATATATAGTAATGATACAAACATACTCTTTGACTCATAAACAGGCTAGTATTTTTCTTCCTTCATCATTGTTTTGCTCAGGCCGGGTTCGATACTATTTGCGATTAAGGAGGTGCCTCTTTCACGAGGGACGAAGATAGATGAGCTCACAGGGGATACAGATTGCTCGTGGGGTATTGATAATAAAATCAGAACGGCGCCCAGACAATTACTGATGCTATAATATATTAGCAATTCAGATTGGTGAATGCATGCATGCATGTTTGGAGCCGTGCGAAAAGACTACTTTCCGATGTTGATCGCTGCAATTTGATTGTGATATGGCCAGGAACCGCAGTGGTCAAGGGGTATAAAATGGGAGAATTCAATGACGATGATGATGATGATGATGATAGAAAAGAGACGAGTCGTACTATGATATCGAAGAGCAAAGAAGTTGCATTGGGTGGGCCTTAAAATGCCAAGATCGTTCTAAAATTTCCAAATTATAAACCTGGGATGCACTAGAGCACTTATGGATATTGCGTAGTGTCTTGGTGATCAGTGTCTTTTCATTCTATTGCAAGCGCCGTTGTTATGCTACATGTAGGCCCTTATATAGGAAGGTGCGATACCTTGCGTGTCACATATACACTATAGATAACGAATGTAGTCGTCACACAGCTAAATTAGTTGCATTTTCGCGCTCGATTGACTACATGTATGGTAGAATGAGTAGATAGATAATGAGCTTCTTTGTGAAGCTTCAGTACGTAGTAATTACTCGTTGGCACTTGTTAATGTGGTCTAAGAGCAAATAGCAATGCATGCTGCTGCTATTGCCAGATAGTATCCAAAAATATGGCCCGCCAGCTGCAAAGCGTATCGTATCCGTAGCAGGCAATGCAAGTATATGTGACAATAGACATATATATATATATATATATATATATATATATATATATATATACTGTGTCTATAGTTGTGGGTACCTAGACTATTGTATAGTAAGCCATCTGGGGAATCACTGTGTATTTATTTCGATGCATAACGTTCACAAATTTACAACAGAAATAATACACACACGCACACACACACACACACACATATATATATATATATATATATATATATATATATATAATATGTCATAGATAAATTTGCATCACATACACGTGTCTTTAGAATATTATCTCCGAGCTTAGTTTCCAGGCTTTTTGACTACAACATATCGATAAACTCCGCTCAACTGTAGGTCCCCTTGCTTACTGATTTGCTTAGCTGCAACAATTTTGAGAATTCCTAACGCTTTTGCGATGAAGTCTTTATTTTCTTCTGACTCTTCTTGCATTTCCTTGAGTTTTGGCAGCACCGGAATGAGGCAAGCCTTATACGCCTTCTCGTCAGTGCCTATATATTAACCCAAAGCCGGCATAAAACATTTTGTGGCGAGGCGGGGAAGCGATTCGCTTCTTAAAAGTATTTTTACTTTTTTTGGCAGGAGCTGACTACATGTGGCATCTAAAATAAGTGTGTGTGAAAAAATCGTGAATTTTCCGTTATTGTTTCGTGAGTGTTTCATTACTTGGACCCATATTAAATGTGATATCTTTAACCTCACGATGCCCCTCTGCAATCTCAAATCCAGCAGCAGCTAGCGCTGCATCAAGTGGATCAGGGTCTGCAAGCGACATAGGATTGATTGGGGGAGCAGGCGGAGGCTTTCCGAGTATCTCAGTCATAGTTTCCTTTATTAAAGGAAAAAGGTCGAATTCTTGCCAAACGGTTGCAACCAGGTGCCCCTCTGGCTTCAAGACACGATGAATCTCCGATAGGGCGATAGAGAGATCAGGGGAGAACATCAAACCAAATTGAGCTGTTACAATGTCCTTCGTCCCGTCTCCATAAGTGGAAAGGTCATTCATGTTGTCAACTGAAAATGTCATGTTGCTCTTTCCGAGCTGCTCACTGCGGGTCCGGGCCATTTCGACCATGTCAGGGGATGAATCACTACATATTACACTAGATGTAGGAAATGCTTCCGATAGGCTACATGCAGGTTCCCCGGGCCCAGAAGCAATGTCGATGATTGTGGAAGGACTTGCATTAACCCGTCGGACGGCAGAGACCGTTTCAGCCCATGCAGGGGCGCCGTTCTGAAAGAAACTCTGGAAAAGAGTCGCTGCTTCCCCGTCAAACGATTGGCTAAAGTTTCGGCTTAACTTTGATTGGAGGTGTCGAAGGGGGGCAGCACGAGGAATGCGAGAGGCAGAGCGAGCGAAGTGGACGAGACCATAGAGCACCATTGGGATTCTCGTTTTTTTTTTCCCTTGACGAATATCCCTTTGTGCATGGGAAAAAACAAAGCGATTTATATGGTAAGACAACGTGCGGGAGATTTTTTTGAAGTTTTTATGAGGTTTTTTAAAAAAACTGCGGTGATTTGTCTGGAAAGGTGTTCAAGGTAAATTCCAGAATTCCTAGAATTGATTCTCGCATGCAACGAGTACAATAAATAATATGGGAGATATTTCGAAAATTAACTTTAAAAACTAGAAAATGTGTTCTAATTTGATTGTCGCGATAGAGAAATCCCGTCTTTTTTTGCAGTTAAGGATGCCGTTCTCAAAGATTTTTTTTGAAGATTTTTTTTTATTTATCAACACTACAGGCCTGCTCATACTACAAAGTCACAATGGCGGAAGAGAAAGTTACCATGTATTACTGGCCCATGCTGGGGAGAGCGGGAGCTTCTGTCCTAATGCTGGAACACAAGAAGCAAGCCTATGAGGTTGAAAGGAAAAAAAATTGTGAAAACTGTATTCTTACGTTATATTTCTCCAGATGAAGTCGGAATTCAAAGATATTGCTTCTATCGGCACAGCGTTTGGTGCACAAGGAAAGGACACTTTTGCACCGCCAATCCTCGCCTGGGGCGATGTCGTGGTGAGCCAATCTGCAGCCGTAAGCCTCTTTGTAGGAAATAAGCTTGGAATCGACAAGTTTGAGGGCAACGACCGTTTTAAGGTTCGCGAGATCTTGATTTCTTCGATAAGACATATTGCTAGTTAATTTGTATGCAGAAAGTATGAGATTGGAATATGCAATTTGCTTAGGCATTGAAACACACTCTTGATGTTGCTGATTGGGCCACGGATGTATTCAATCATATGTCTAAGCCTGCGGAAGATGTCAAGAAGTTTTTAAGCGGTGAGTTATGCTGCTTTCGTGCCCCATGTGTATGGACATATGGTCTAATTTGCCACATTGCAGACCGTAATAAGAAGTGGATGACTAACGTCGAAGCGGCCATCAAGGGTCCTTACTACTTTGGATCGGTATGAATGTTACTTTGTAGCTTAGGTTGCAGCTCCTAAAAATCCTTGTGTTAACTTCAATAGGACGTGTCTTCTGTGGATTTCTTCCTTTACAACGCCTACAAAATGGTCAGTTGGAAAGGGGCTAGAACTTGGGGGGTGTAAATTGGGGTATTCTGCATCTAATTTACTGTTGTTACTCAGAGTGAAGTTGGCATGTTCGCACCAGTATCCAAGATCACCGGCGAGGATTACACTTCTTCGTTTAAAAAGGTCTTGAAGGTCGTTGAGCTAGTCGGGGCCCTTGATGGTGTCAAGGGATACGACAAACTACCTTTCCTTCGCGAGGGCTACGGAGTGAAGAAAGAAGTGTTGGATGCGCTTGCAAAGGCCAAATGAGTCAATGGAATGAAGGGCATGCTTTGTGCATCTCTTGATTTTCAATTTCAAGATTGTCTCCACGCAGGATGAAAATAAAAAATTCAGTCAAGTTCGATCTGAACAAGTTTGAGCGCTTGCACTTGTTGCTCTCGCACAATTTTGAAAGCTCATGAGGGCGTGCACGCGCATCAGCTGCATGTCATTGTGAAGTCTGTGCATGCGCGCCGCACGCAAAAACTTCTCAAGCATTGCAGCGGCGCGCGCACAGCTAGATCGACAGCACGCACTGCTAGACTGCTAGACTGGCACAAACCTTCCAACAAATCAAAATTTCAACCGCATCGCAGCTGCCACAGGTTTGATGGAGCACTGCTGTGCACGCACCTAGCACGCGTGATTGACTGCACGCGCACCGCATGTCCAGACGTGCGCGTGGCATGCCAGCATGCAGTCATGATTGTGCCACTTCGTTCACTCCACACACGTGCACCAGGCGGCTGGCAGGTGCACAATCGCACGTGCACGTTTGCACACACCCAACCACCCACCCACACACACGCACACTGCACGCACTTGCTTCACAAACTCCAGAACTGGTGGGGCCAGCAATTGCATCGCAGCACTGCTGGAGCAGGCTAGCAGGTCTAGCAGTTCACCAGTCATTCACGTGGCGATGCAACGTCAGCCAGCTCCAGAGCTAGTAGCGTGCTGTGCTGGTGTGCGTGTGTCACATGCACGTAGCTTTGCACTGCGGTGCGTGGAATCGCACTGTGCTGCTGCGTGCAACGTTGTGATGCCAAGTGCAGCACAAGCAATGTTGCAGCATTGCACGGACACAGTGCATCACACAAGCACTCCAGCATGCCATGCCAGTCGCCCAAGTGAACCCGCAGCATTTTCAACCCGCGTGTGGCGCGAACGAACGACGGTCAACGCACGGCGATCGTTTTTCAAGCTTGAATTCTGGATTGTGGGGATTTGGTCCACCTGTGGCCTCGATTGACTCAATGAGCCGTGTCTGCCAAACCTGTCTGTGTGAATTAGAATCAAAAACAAATTATTAGCTGTTGTCGCAGGTTAAAAATGTATTGGTTTTGTGTCGCAGTACAATTTTGGTTGGTCATGTCATTTCGATTCTTCTGATCGGAATGGGTGTGCACAAGGGCAACATGGCCCCCCACCGATGCCCCTCCCCTTCCTCCGCGCTTGCCGTGTTCCTTCCTCTGCTCATCCTGAACCACTGGGCTGCTGTGCCTCGATCCCTATTTGTCATGTTGCCTGCCAGAAGCCGTGGCGGTTTAGAAACGGAACGGAGGCGTTGTGCCCCTCGGATAGGAGTATCTGCTGCTTTGAAGACCATCCTTGTCTCAAGAGCAGCTGCTGCCCAACTTGCTGTACCTGGTGTAGTAGCAGTAGCAGCAGTTGGGGATAGACAGTGCTTGCATCGCTGGAGTTTCGTGCGGAAAAGCTGTACCGCTACTCCTTTGTTGCGGGGCTCCTTATTTAGAGCCTCAACGGCAGCAAAGAACTTAGAAGACGAGGGTCGGGAGGAGGGAGGGGCTGAGGAGGAGGAGGAAGGGGAGGAGGACGAGTGGTACAAGCTACGGTTTGGAGGGATTGAACGGTGGGAAACCATCATGTGCCTCGAAATTGGAGCGAATACACCATTTCCTCTTTTGATTCATTCCTTCTTGCTTGCATTGTAGTCTGTACGGTCCCGACGCCCTCGGAGCTTTAAAGAGCTCGCACGTGTGTGTTGTCGGTGTTGGTGGAGTTGGATCTTGGACAGTCGAGGCACTTGCTAGGACAGGGGTTTATTGCTTTAACCCATTTAGTTGCAGCTTGAGCATATCGCCATAAATACGTACTATGCTTGACAATAAAGGTGGGGACCTTAACGCTGATTGATTTAGACGACATTTGCGTGAGCAATGTCAACCGTCAGCTCCACGCGCTTCAATCGACTGTGGGCAAGTACTAAGCCGCATATCTCTAAAAATATACCAACGCTCTCTTACTCTAACACCGTATTAATGGAAGAACTTTCTCCAGAAACTATTTTCCATATAATATGTTGTATATATTGTATATTCTTTATCTTTACGTTTGGTGAGCCTGTACTTATTTGGAAATTTCCCGCATAGACAAAAGGTGGATGTCTTGGCTGCCCGCGCTAAGGAGATAAATCCCTCTATCTGCGTAATACTAATCACGAGCTTACTGACTGCGTACAAAGCGGAATTGATATCTTTCTGCCCGCCTCTCCCCCTCCCCCGCCTCCTTTCCCCAATCGTTCAGATCCACGCCGTCAGTGAGTTCTTCACGAATATGACTGCGGAAAGCCTTCTTGGGCCCATTCACCATCCCAAACGGTGGTGGCTGATAATGATGTGATTGCCGACAAAACAACAGTGCCGCGAATTCGTTCTTAACACGCAGCGCCCAGAGACACTTTTGCTTGCTTCTTCTTCTTCTTCTTCTTCTTCTTCTTCTTGTTGTTGTTGTTGTTGTTGCTGCTGCTGCTGTTGTTGTTGTGTAGGATTTCATTGCTGGTTGACGCGATTGACAGCGTACCTCACAAGGCGGATCTCCTCTATCACGCACGCATACGTAAGGCGATTTACAATGCTTCGACTGTGTCTGTCATTATATATACATATTGTTTAAGAGCTCTTATAACTCCAGATGTCGCTATCGTTTTGTTGATATTGAGCCCCCCTGTCTTCAGGCCAAATACCAACGATTACCGTCGGCGGAGCAGGGGGTCAGGATAGTCACATTAAGCAATAAAAACGATCATTCTCCGCATTATTTGTAGACGTTTCTTCCCATTTCAGACAGAATGGTGTCATTCTCATCATAGTCATAATTTGCATCACCATCATCATCATCTCCATCATCATCATCATCACCATCATCATCATCATCATCGTCGTCATCATCAATTCGCCAGGTCGCACAGATCCCACGCAAATAAGCACCAGCGATCTTGCATCTGTGACCCATGATCCGGTCGGTACAGCAATGATAATGATAATGATGACGAGCCGATAACGACGATTGTGATGATGATGACGACGATGATGATGATGATTATGATAACGTTGATGGGGAGGAGGCTACGAAGAAGATTTTATTGGCGAAACACTCAATTAAAACATATTTTGAATTTCATCCCTTTTCGCCGTCGTTGCAGCTCTTAAAGGCCGTGAAGCGACAGCTGAAAACATTATACCCGAAGGAATTTCGAGAGGAGGGGGGGAGGGTGGAAGGAAGAGAGAAGCGGCGTGGCAGCAGGAAACAAGGAGCTGCAGAATGGGGAATACCTTGCATTTACACCAAAGAAAAAGGATATCACCCCATGGCTAAGAGCAATGGTACGACTGTGCCTTCACATCGTGAATACAATTGCTTTCCGTGCTGCTATTCTACATCCTTACCGATTTGATATATGCTGCATATGCTAGTTATATCGATGATGACCACGGCTAAGACTATACATTCCAATCTTTCCATCAACGATCATTACTGAGATGCCAATCCCCCCCCCCACCCCCGCTCTTAGAAAATAACAAGGGTCTGCGCTTGGACTGTGCATCCGGATACGGCACCGCCACACACGTCACTGGTCATTATCCACATCCGTAAACATTCCTTTTTCTAACTTAAGCGAAGACCCGAGACCCTGAACCCCCCCCCCCCCTCCCCCTCCCCCCCGTCGTATATCTCCCCTGCACAACTTTCCTATCTTTGGGCTCTGCAGTACTGTGGACGTAGTGCGATGAGTTTATGATGATTTATAGGCTTTTGCGGTGAGAAAGAGAGAGAGAGGGAGAGACACACAGAGAGAGAATTGAGTGGAAGATGGAACCTTCATTTAGGAGCGTTCGGATTCACTGCTGCTGCAGTCGCAAGCCAAATACTCGCTTCACGAGGACAAGACGCCCTTAAACAACAGCAACGACCCCTCGAGGAGGAACATGCCGGAAAGATGGCAGAAGGGGAAGGGGGGGGCGAGGAAAAGCCTCAGAGTGATGAAGGTAAGGGTGAGGAAGATGGTGATAGCTATAGCAATAGTGATGCCAGCAGTAGCGGAGGACAGAAGAATTTACATGCACAGGCAAGAGGGAAGCAGAACAGTGCGAGAATCAATAGTCCTCGCCGTGGAGGAGGAGGAGGATGTGTGCCCCCCTCTCTGTTCTCTGCGACTTATCAGGTAGGACATACACATGTACTCGTTAGTTCCTTGACACCATCATCTTCATGCTCCTCCATGAGCTGCGGTATTTTATCCCTTGCTCTATCCGTTTGCCGAGTACGTGCAGATGACAAGGCAATGTGGATTTCAGATAGATATGACAGCCGCGAAAAAAAACGTTTATCGATTGCATTCATGATCATCGTGTCTCCTCCTCCTCCTCCTCCTCCTCCTCCTCCTCCTCTTCCTCTTACTCCTACTCACTGTCATCATAATTAGCATTCTATCAAAGCCTCTCGTAAATGATATGATCTCTCAATTTCTTCGCAGATGCTTCCAGCCAGGTGGCTCTTTCGCCGTTGTCGTTCATCGTTGAGGCACGGTGGATTGGCGGCCTCATCATCATCATCATCATCATCATCATCATCATTGTTATCGCCGACAGCTACTAGAGCTGAAGTAGCAGGTAGAACTTCCGACTGCTTTTTGTTTTTAATAGTAGTTTCTACAACGATGTGGTTTAGTTATCTATTTGACCCCCTTCCATACGCAAGCCGAATCATTTGAAAATTATCATCACAGGTGTGTGTGTGTGTGTGTGTGTGTGTGTGTGTGCGTGCGTGTGTGTGTGTGTGTATACATTAACATAGTAAAATGTACTTTCTCATCAGCAGCCAAGAGCTTCTTCGATTCTCATTGTCATCTTCAACTAGATAGGTAAAACAAGAGTAGACGGCATGCTCATAATACTCCCCTCCCCCCCCCCTCCCCACCCTCCTTCCATATCACTTCACATCATTTCAGCGGTGATTGCACGGCACGTTATTCTAACTGCGCTGCTGCTATTGTTAGAATATACTGCAACGTGGGGGACGTGATACGAGACGCACAGAATAGAGGCGTCGAAAGAGCCGCCGTTTGCGGATGTATAGTAGCTTATAGTATATAGTAAGAATATAAATAATTTTTTGCACATATCGTGGAAGGAAATCAATCATCGGAGCATTGTCTTGGATTTTGTTGCTCAGTTTGCTTTCTGGAGACTTTCTCATGATAGTACTACTACTGCTGGTGATCTTGCTGCTATTATTCACGATGATACTACTACTACTACTACTACTACTACTACTCCTACCACCCGGGCAGGTACTCCTTTGGATTGGGGCCGCGTTAAAGAATTGCATGAAAGATTTCCTGATTTTGTCGTTCCACAGTTTGGCCTGCATCCATGGTAGTAGTAGCAGCAGCAGTAAGTAGTAGTAATAGTAGTTGTTGTTGTTGTTGTTGCTGTTGTTGTAGTAGTAGTGTTGTGATAGATAGTTTTGGTGGGCCTTTAGTTGTCGTTTTTGATTTCTCGTCATCATATAATAGTGACATATCAAACAACGACTTCATGATGATGATGATGATGATGCAGGTGGCTCAAGGATATTGAATCGCACCCGGATTGGGCAGAGTAAGGCGACAGCATAGTTAGCAAGGAAAACGACGAGGAGGGGGAAGGGAGGAGAGAATGTGAATTGAGCTAGATTATTGAAGAGTTTGCGATTGTGTTTCAAAGCCTGATGCTATAATGATGATGATGATGATGATGATGATGATGATAATGATGATGATGATAAACTCAGGAAGCTGATTGACTACTTGGAGACGACACCCGGCTCGGGCGTTGGTAGTAATCGTGCAAACAGAGATAGAAACATGGGAGAAGAAGGAGGAGGAGGAGGAGGAGGAGGAGGAGGCAGAACAACACAACAACAACAACAACAATAACAACAACACTGACTTGATGAAAGCGTAAAGAAACACAAATGCACCTTTGCTGCCGCCGTCCTAATGCTTTTATGTCTCCTCCTTCGTTCAAACGTTTCAGGCGAGTGCGGACTAGATAAAGCCTTTGCGAAGAAGTATCCTGGGCATGCCGGTCAGAACCCGGGAAAGAAGAGAGATGAACAGATAGTTGTGTGCTGCTTTTATCCTTCAAAAGTCCTTAGATGCGCGATGTGCATGGATTTATTTCGATTCGATTTATTGCTTTTTCTCTCATTTATTTTGGAATAACGGCCAAGGAGGAATACACACACACACACACACACACACACACACACATATATTCACATACATATTGCATCTAATATAAGCCTCGTGTGCGCGCGCGCTATCATCCCCCTCCTCTATCCCCCGCCCTTTCCGAGCGTGTTCTGGTTCTGTGCCCCATCATCCTATCGTCATATACACATCAGGAATGGAGATCCAGAAAGCAGTGCTAAAAACACACATAGGTACTATGCGAAGTCAGGAGACAGGGGTCGTTCTAACAGAGACGCCGAATTTCGTATGGGAGGGAAAAGAATAAGAAGAAGATTAAGGCTTGATAAACCGATGATGGAAGCTCCTTGTGATATAGCTTCTCCTCCCGTCAAAATATTGAGGATTGGGTGCACGAGCACAGCTTTTGCTTTCTTGTACGTCGCTGCTCATGCCATCTCCGTTTCTTATTCTTCTTCTTTCACCTCCCTCTCCTTCATCCTTCATTCAAAGCCATTGCACGACAAATGAAGAGACCGATTTCACTGCACTGTGTGCGCGCTTACGGGGTGATAAATTTGTTGTTGTTGTTGTTGTTGTTGTGTGTGTGTGTGTGTGTGTGTGTGTGTGTACATCGCTGGAAGTCACCATTCTTTTTTAGCAAGTATCATAGCCCCTGCTCACCTACCTTCCACTTCCTTGATAACCATCCCCCCCCCCCCTCTCTTTTCCATCACCGTTGTTCTTCCAGCGCACGCACCCCGCCTCCCCACATTCGCTCCTTCTCATATCTCCCAACTCATCAATTCCTGACAACTGCGACGACGCCGATAAATTTGTAAATAACTTATAGACCTTAGCGGATATGCTGCAGGAAGCTGTTGATGGCAAGGACTCGATGGCATTGAAAGTTGTGCTACATTCTTTTGCAGGTACGAGCACTGTTAATCGTCTAATACGCCATTTCTCTTCCTTATTACATGCTCTCACACACCATGTTTCCTCAGAGATCCGAAAGCATTCGTTTCCTCATCTTCCTTCTCTCTTTCTATTTGTCCATCCTACTCGCTTCTCCTAACCCCCTCTCCCCCCCGCCCTCCCCTTTTCCTCCTCTTCATAACATGATGGTAGGATCTCCGGAGATGGCCAACACGTTCATTAAGGCGAACGAAGCATGCTACTTCTCATTTTCCGGGGGTAGTGCATTTATATGCGTGTATGCGTCTATATTTTGGAATGGAATGATGGGAAGGGATAAAATGCTGAAGTTCGTACATTTCATTGAAACTGTCACCAGCTGCATCGAAAATACATGGTCACGACGAGAATGAAAATGATGATGATGATGATGGTGATGGTAAAGGCATACGGAAGCTCAAGGCGTGGGAGAGGGTGCTTTCATGCATACCCAAAGAGCGCTTGTTGCTTGAGACCGATTCGCCTGACCAACCGCTAGTTACTGCCAGAGACGGGGTTGTGAATACTCCTGAGGTAATGAAGATACGACGACCCTGCGGCACTTCGTTACTTATCCAATTATTACACCCCGTAACACCATACATCTCCTCATAGCCACCGCCGCTGCTCCAACTTGCTCCTCTCTCTATTTTCGATGTAGCAGCCGTCTCCTCCCTTTCGCATTCATAGTGGCGGCTCCTGTACTACTGTTGCTAGTTCGGTTATGATCGGGGGCGGGGGGGGCGGGGGGGGCATCATCGAATCTCCAGGAAATTCTCAGCGTTTGGTATTATTTGTGTTTTCCGCATTGCAAAGGCTGTAGCCGACGTTGGAGCTATCGTGGCTGATTGCCTAGCGATGCATATCGACGATGTCGCTCGACTGACGACGGGGAATGCCCGAAGAGTGTTCTTGGACCCTGGCTCATAACTTGTAAATGCGTGGTTTGACGTCGCTACTATGTTGGCTTCTCTTACATATACCACATACGTTCAGACATTATACACACGTGCAGAAACATCTAGGCATTGTAGAGCACAGCATATCTGAAAGATCCATGCATGTACGACACGGATGCTTAAGTTATTAGTATCGTATTGTGGCGACACTGCAAATAATGTAATTGAGAGTCTTCCAAAGCTTAGAATTTCATACCATAATTTGAATGCAAGCGCTCCATATGGCGAGCATAGTGAAAGCAGCAAAATATCCCTGCAGCAGTGCGATATCACGTTTAGCATGTGTAAAGTTTAACGCACTCTGGCGTGTGATGCACAGAGTTTGCATACCTTGTAATAATCGCACGGTGAGCAATATCTAGACCATTTATGTTGTTAGCACACGTATTGGACGTACATCTGCCGCACTACTAGACTGGCTTACGTCCAGCTAGCCAGATCGAAGTTCGCTTGATCTCGTAATAATGATGTAGTTTATTGTTGTGTTTGTGTTTCATGCTAGCATGGTACGTCCGTGCGTGCCGTATACTAGCTAGCTAGCATAGATAAACCGTGCGTGCAGATTGCACATGATCACAGCTAGTTGCGTAGTTACATCTAGCTAGCTAGCACAATGTCTGTTGTGAGAATAAAGTAAGCTCATTTATTAGCGCGCTTATTTTGCGTTCTACCGCACGTAAACACAGGTAGCATAGCAGTGAAGCAGCGTGCATGCCGTGCAAAATGCTGAGCATTCCTCCGCCACAATCAGGCTAGCAGTTCACTACTTGTCATCATGCGTGACGTGTTGGTAATTTGCTCCGCAGTACGCGCGCATTGCCCAGTATGGCTGAATCAGCACACCAAATCACATCGTTCATACGCGCACACGCACACACAAACGCGAGACAATTACTGTTATCAATACTAAATTGAATTCAATAAATTCTACGGCTGGTTACATACAACAACGCGACACGGCGCCTGCTTATCTCTACAATATGCTTGTGGGTGCTGCTGCTCTGAACCCACAATTCAGATCCATCTTAACTAACGATGTCTGCCGTCGCGAGAAGGCGTACGGTTTCTCGAAGCGACGGTACGCGCGTCCATCTCTGATGGAACTTGTCCGAGTTCTCTTTGCCTTGGGAAGCCCGGAGGTGGTTCTTGTCACCCTCATCATCATCTTCTTCCTCTTCCTCCTCATTATTGTTATCATCATTTGAATCTTCGTCGTCATCATCGTCGTCGTCATCATTACTCTCACTAA